>JTDE01000095.1:105949-220982 GCA_014338405.1 Paragonimus skrjabini miyazakii
ATCCAGCTAAGGTGCCCTCTGGTCGAGTCCACGGCCATCATGATGTTATGAAAGGATGAACTGTTTCAACATCTAGAGTATCGTTGCAACTGGGAAAGAGCTGGATTTTAAGCTGGTCGTTTTTCATTCGTTCAAAAAATATTTTATAAACTCCCGAGGACTTCCTATACTGTCGCATTGAACGATCAACCTGTACAAATCCATAACGGTAACTAGCTTGTTCATCAACTCACCCTAACCCGACACATATGTCCCTTTAGTTGAAACGACATTTGGATTAGTATATTTGGCTCAGCAACTCACCCTGAGTGCTAAAAGGTGAGATCATAATGAACAGTAAGTCCCTAAAATTGTATCATTTCATATGATAGAGATCTTACATCGGCAGATTCAGTAAGGTGATCGTCACTCACCAACAGTCGGACCCTTTCGAGAAGAAGTACTAGACTCGAGTTTCGCTTTCATTAGGGCTCGTCAGTAGTGCATATCCTCGCCACTGCCGGGACTAGAAGACCGGCCACGCTTTCAAGAGGAAACCGAGTTGACCACTGCGCCATTGACCTCACATTAAGTTTACGTTGAAATAGCTAAAATGACCGGTCAAATTACTTGAGTTATGTCCTCTTACTGATAACAGAAGGGCAGGTGCCAACTACATGTTCAATTAATCCACTAATCTGAGCCTACTGGTTTAGGATAACGTGAATAGCATAACAATACGATGAAAAACTCACGGCTAGGGGGAATGCACCGTCGTCAAATAAAATGATCAAGGTAATCTGTTTTAATTATGAGTGAAATCAAGACGAATAAATCTAAATGAATATATTTTGTAAAATCTCTAGAATTTCAAGACTGGTAGATATATGTCACTTGGAATGAGTACAAAGTCACTATAAACAGCAAGCAAGTTTGTTCATTCCGGTTTGTTCAGTAAGAAATTGTAAACGTAATGTTAACAACAAAGTGTGACAATTTGTTCCGTAACCTTTGAAGCTTTAACCGTTTAGATTACTATTTTATCTCAAACACAATATTTGGCGTAGCTATGACGGTGAATCCCGGACGCAGTAATCATTGTTTAAGATCATGTGTTTCAACTTTCAAGCTGAAGATCACTCACATTTGATCGCAATCTTCGCGGTTAGACCGAATTTTTAGTAAGCATATTTCGGACAGCAAGAGTGTCGCTCTTATCAGGGCTTGCCAGTTGTGCATGTTCTTACCGTGATCAGGACTAGAACACCGGCCATACTTTCATGAGACAACTGCGTTGACCACTGCGCTGTTGACCTCACATTAGTCACGACTGAATCATCACATGTGAACGCTCAACCATGTTCGCTTGTGAGTAATGATCGAAGTAGCGGATCGTCTCCAGAGAGAAAACACAGTAACTGTCACGTTAACTCCAATCGATAACCCGTCGATTAAGACTTCCGAGACAGGGAGAAATCTCCGATCTCATTAGGTCGGCTAGCGATATTTTATATTATTAACGAGTAGTCGGTAACTTGGTTAATTCCGAGTTGATGATCATGCATGGTTGATCAAAGTCTTTCTAGCCATATACTTGCTAACAGCAGTGAAGATTTAATAGCAGAACTATCGTAGGTTCAAGTTGCAACTATCAAAAAGAAATAGGATGTACTCTGTAGATCCGATGTACTACGTTGTCATTATCAGGTATATCAATACTCAGAACAGTGTGGAGCAGTATTGCAGTTTGCTTTAACCGATGATCTGTATTCATACATGAGCTTGTGAGTCGACAGTTTAAGAAAAATGCAAAACGATTAATTGCGACAGAAACAGTAGGTAAGCTGGTAACAAACAGATGGCTTGGCCGAGTGACATTTTGAGCCGTTGGGTTGGTAACCATTTTCTGATCATTGTAGTGTAACGAAAAGGCAACATCCTGAAATCAACAAAGTAGTCAGGTCATTGCGATCGAATATACTGAACTGGTCTCTTATCTAAAAGATGGGTTATGTCCAATAGTTTTTGACCGCCATGACGTGTTCAAGCATGCATACGTGATGGTATTTATTTTTTTACGTACACCGAAGTTACGTGTATGTTGATGAGCAACAAGAGGGCAAGATGATACAGCATTGCGCTTGTAAAATCTACTCACCCTTTTTTTTCCTTAAAGCCTAACAGGATAGCTCATGAACGAAGAACGGGTAACTAAGGAGAATGCAGGTGCAAAAGAGTCGATAAAAAATAACCATAGATTATTTAACTGTACAAAACCGATCGACACTCTGTCGCATGACATTTTTAATGCGGATGTTTAGTGACGTTCAAACTCAGACAGACACATCACGATCCCCCCTCTTCATGTTTGACAGACCACATGGTTTACTGATAGTTTATCTCAACCAATTTTTCTTGGGAGGAATTCACTTCGCGAACAATTCATACCGGAAAATGCGTTCTGGATTAAGGATTACTGAAGCAACAAAATTTTACCGGAAAGTTGTGAAACGCCTACGAGTGAAGACCATCCTACTAATGTTACGTAATTCAAATCGAGCACACAGTATCCCCCATTGACGTTCCTCCTAAATTCCGTGTACTTTTTGTTCGATTATTTGCTTTCACTTCCCTGTGACATTGACCAAACAAGGATAAAAGTGCAGAACATCTGTGTATAAGGAGGCATTTATCTCAGGAGGCCCTGGAGGGATAAATTAATTTAGGATAACCTATTCTAAGAAGAACTGACCAGAAAGGATCAGGGTGTTACAAGGTAAGCAGAAGTAGCCTGAACAAGATACAAGTGGTTTCCAGTGAATACGGACGTGTGCCTACATGCAACGATTTCCAATTCGATTGGCTTTTAGAGGCTTTCTTCCTGATTAGTCAAATCAAAAACGAGACCGGCCAAATTGCTGTGCGGACTTCAAATTAAGCGTTAGAAAACATTTTTTTTCGTAACAGCCTTGACCTGCTATTGACGCAGCATTCATGAACCTGGTGACTTACATTGTATCTCTCCATTCAAATTGGGGGTCACGAAATCACTTACTAACGATTAGCCATAACCGTGATTTAAATAAAAAAAGATTAATGAACAGGGAATGTCGGTTACATTGGAAGGCATATCTGTAGTTTATTAAACTGCCAGTTTCAATGGCTGGTTAGTCAACAGAGCGCTTGGGATTGAGGCGTCAGATGCTGCCATTATCTTTTCTTTCACTCCTTCCTAATCATGGACTATAACTCTCACAATTCAGCATGACTAGACTGTGCCAAATCACCTTATTTTGTCCGTCGACTACTTTGTTCTGAGTACTACATAATCGGATGGCTTAATTACAGGGACATATAACCCGGTAGTGAATAGCACCCTCGGTCATGCAATTTCCGGTCTAATTCTCCGAATGCCATGTTACAGTGACGTGAAACATATTCTATATATTTATGCCAAACTTTCATCTTATTGCGCTAGTCAAAACCACTTAGACTGTTGTGATGAACTTATGTCAGTCGATGAGATTACTCACCATATGGAAGAAGCGTACTAAATCACTGTTGATATTTTACTAAGTCGGCTACAGCGGATCACTTATATGCGATTTCGGTAAAAGCAATCAGTATGGTTTGGTTTAATTCACGGTCGTTACCCTTTTGTTAAAAACAGTGTAACGATCAAGCTTATTCCTAAGATAAAATAATATTTTAAAATATTTTGAAACCTTCTATTTGAGTGAGACTAGTAAGTCAACCGTATTTTTCTGTTTGAAATAAGCGGAAAATTTTCTGATGTTTCAAATTCGGTGTTCAACTCGGTATCCTAGTACTAGTTTGGTTCTTGGTTGACCTAGTCATGCAAAACGAAAAGTGCCAGTATTCGACCTGGCGACCCATAATATGCTTAGACCATGAAAATAGTCATTTTGGATAACGTTGTACATTGCTGTTGGGCAAGATCAATATTTTATCCAACACAACCAGTCAACCCAAGATGCGAGGACTGTACAGGAAGTGGATCAATGACGAACAGTCAGAAGACTAGTTAGATGTTGTTCAAAGATTTGTCGTTAAATAAACTCACGTGAACGCACGTCATATTACGGAGTCGCCGTTGTGGAACGCGACATTTGACAGGACATCCAGAATGAAACAATTCTGTAACACGTTGATGAGCATCATTTTATTCATCAGTAACCAATTTAACATTTTTTACAGGAGTGACGGGATATTTAAACGGTTGCGATTACTCGTTACCTTTAGGAGTTTTTCTCAGCTGAATATTGTGAAACATTAGTCCATCACATAAACTACTTGCCAATGTGTGAACCAAAGTTAATGTGTACAAAGTATTAGGACATGCCGGACTCGGCTGAAACAGTTGTTGGCGTAATGCTTTGCGACCACGTTGACTGTAGCACAATGATTGAGGGATGATGCATCTGGACTGACAACATGGTGCCTACTCGCAAGTTGTGGGTTTACCTCATTGGCTTGCGTGGTTCTGATGAAACCCGCCAAGGTTGAATCTGTTCTCCTTCAATATGTTGGTGGTTACCAGGGCGAACCATCTAGTGTGAGTTAATCCAGAGTGAAAAGAAACAAATATCCTAAGGTGGACACTTTAGGAAGAAAACTTTGCAATAGTCACGCTTGACTGTTTTCATCTTACGGTGGGTGCAACAAACTACAGTGAATTACAAATGGTTTGATCCAAACAAATATGTTGATTCAAATATGTTTAACCCTGTTGGCGAATTTGTTGAACTGCGATGATATCAACTGGGCGCTTTGAGATAGTCTATGTTCTACACTTCATAACGGCGAAAGTAATCAATACAGACCTACGATCGGCTTTTCGGTTTCGTTAGATAGTTTTATGCACGACTTGTAGAGGCATTTAGGTTTAGCTGCTATTACTTTTGTCGTGTTTGTGACTCACAACTAAGACAGTAGCTCAGTTAGTCAAGTCGATTGCTTTCAATCTGTAATGGCAGTTTTAGTTCAGTGGTCATAAAAGCAGCTGGCGGAGTTATTCCTGTGCAAACAGCCATCATAAAAATAAAAAATGGAGCTGATATACACGAAAATACAAGCTGATGTGCAAGCTGTAGGTTGTTTGATATGCTGACGTCCTCATGTTAATCACGTAAATCGAACATGCCAAAAGTTAGCAGCGATAATTGAAAGTATGCTCAGTGGTCGTGTTCTTTCATACATGTGTTCATTACCTTCTCAGAAGAAAACACTCCGAGCAAATTCATTGATGCCAGAATGCTCTGTTGCAGTTTACTGGTGGATCCATCTTGATAGCTTTTCTGCAACTTTGACAATGTCGTGAATTAAACATGTCGTCTAGCAGATATAAGAGAACTGTTATTTCGTGGTTCATAAGTGAAATCTGTGGAAGCCTCACTTCACTTGAAACGTGTTCAGTAGCGCATTGTCTCTTGATTGAATTCTTCCCAACATCTTCTAGCTGTTGATAAATGGATTGAAAATAACACAGCGCTATGAGCAAGTTGTAATACTCTACGTTTCAACCACCTCGGGTGGCCTTCCTCAGGAGTGTTGTATTATTATTACTGTATTATTATCCCTATGGTTTCATTAAGAAGACAGATTTTCGTGATCCCTCCATCACTTCAATACATCTCTGTAAATTAAATGGTACACAGGGATTCTCTGCATAGTTTGATGATGTAGGTTACAGTTTATCACTGGAAGGTTATCAGACAACTTATGCCGGATGGACTATATACAGAGAGTTAGGTTAAATTGATCGTTGGTCATGAGATGGTGAGGAATAGAACAAACGTCTGTGCACACAACCTTGGAATAAGTAACTGAATAGTAATCGCTAAGGCTACTACCGTGGAGCATTGTCGCACTGGTTCCGGATGACTGATCGGAACGTTGGAGACGATCTTGAAAGACTTAACCGGATCGACTGCGTGAGTCGTGTCTGACGAGTTATCAACAGCCGCGCCTATTGTCGGATTTATTACTTCAGTTGTTAACCAGGCCTCCTGCCATTTTAAACAATTGCCTCGTCGTACACCAATGGGAAGTTCTTGGATGCACGCAGAACGAATGTATTAAGATAAATATTATGCCACTAATCACAGAATCTCACAAACCGATCACTTACAACGGAAATAGTGGAAAACTTCGCTGCGCGTTCACAGAAGGCATGTCGGTGAGTTGGTTTCACTCATCTTGCTTAATCCCGCAGTCGCCACTCCAAACTACAAAGGTTATCAGTACATATGTATTTTCAATACCGTCTTGTTTACCAGTACCGCGTTACAAGGTCTTTCAGTCAACCCTACAATACTGATGAATAACCTTTCCTTATCTAACCAACCGACTTTAATATAACAGGACACTTTTGAAATTGCTTCGATCGAACAGATTTTGGAATGGTTTCTCGATTGGGAATGGTGTTCATAAAACAAAAACAAAATTACTCGGTTTACAAACATAAAAACGACTTTTGTGTTTCTTATGCATTGAATACACTAACTTATTATTTTGAAAAGCTAAATCCACGAGTTCTACACTTTTTCGAAAAGGAACCATTCCAGTGTATCATCTGGTCTACAGTTATTTACCGAGATCATCTACGTTCGGCTTAATTGCGTTCGACTTTATTTTCCATGGTGTTAAAATATATGTGGTGTGGCAAAAACAGACTGCTTTGTGATAAGTAGTGAGAGTTTAGAAAAATAAGAGAGAATGCTAATGTTTGGGCTGCAAACTGGATAATGTCTTGCATAAAATATTCAGAAGTTTGGTACGATTTAATTTTACCCCCTTAAGTCAATTATTCACAATCAATTCACCAGAAATGATTGATATACCATCGTGTTTCGGTAAGATGAGGAATGGTTATCCGAATTTGGTCTTCAGTCAGATTTTTAGGTTAATAGTCTGACAGTCAACACAGACACAACTCACCTAAATTCTGACAGACATTTGGTATTTGTGCTTTGCGGTTGTCCGGAGTGTAAGAATGATAAACATCGACCGAACTCATGGTGAGTATAGTAAGGCGATCAAAGAGCAGATTTCTATAAATGCGGGATTCATTGGACTAATTCATGAGTTTTTCGGGATAACTTAGCAGTCCAGTTGCAAACAACCTATATAAACGAAGGTGGAAAGCGAGAACAATATTTACCAAAACAGTTGGCAACGACGATCGCTGATGAATAACCGCTAACATGTACCATACTTCTGAGCAACCGAAAATAGGAATTATTCAAATTTTCGCGCCAGAACAAACATTATTGACATCATGTTGCATTTTTGGTTCCCATTATCAAAGCTGATCATCGTTGCTATCGTCTTGTTAAATCACAGCAACCACGACTACCCAACTGCTGGTTATAATAGCAGTTTGATAAGTGAGTAGTTGTTGTAAGCAGATTTATCTTTTCCTTTTGCGCTTACACACTACAGTAAGTGGATAATATTCAATTCTGAAGAAACTTGTGATTATTCATAAGGTGGATTTCAACTACACTGCGCTTCAGATAATCTATAAAACAGATTTAGTTCAAGAAATTAAACACCGTGTTCATCTTACTTTCATTTGTTGAACATATTCTTTGACATGAGGTTTTATTTTTATTGTTTCACGTGAAAATGTCCTAGACAATGTATCAATCGATCAGTAGTTTATCCATCACTTAACCATTTGCAGCTAATACGAATATAGAGAAAGCACTATAACATATAATCAGTTCCGCCATATCCCTACAGTTGTAACAACAAAAGACGTTTGACATGCAAAGTTGTGTGTGTTATAGGGAATCCATGTGAAAACAGGACAACGAACGCGTGCCCTTAATTTGCTTGGTTTACCTGTGTCCGCACACATTGGGCAGTAGTGCATTGTCATTCGTCCTGGTGACATGTCACCCATAGTGCGTGCATAGTTCCAGTACTCACTTCTGGCTGCTAAAACTTACCTTTCAGTTACCGAATGTACGCACTACTACTCACAAACGAGGGTGCACCTAAAACCTCTGATACTTACGAGAGGTGATTGGTGGAAACATCTTTATGTTATAAATGCAAATCACATGCGATATGGCATGGGTTCTGCTAAAATTAAATACAGTTAGTTGCGCAGGAATTTTCTCACTCTTTGTCGATACTGTGCTTACCGAAAAATGTGATGTTCTGAGTGCGAACACATTCGTTGGGAACAGTTTTCTGTTGGAGTTTTACTTCCGATACTAACAAAAACAAAGAACTGGTTAAAATTCAAATGGATTATCGTCAGTCATCGGGCAAGGGGCTATATATTAATGAATCAGCTATATGGTGATGAATTAACAAAAGATGACAAATATAAATGGGAATGGGTTTGAACAATGGACAATCAATCTCGAAGTTTATAGTAATCTATGCATCTAAAAACAGAGTTTGGGTATTTCACTAATTTATATTGCGAATGGTTAACCGGACATATGAATATGTTGGCGATCAGTGGTAAACTAAGAATCAATAGAATAAAGCACACAGAAGGAACGGTTCATTTCACAGATCAACAAAGATTGTCAAGCTTTCCATAATATTAGCTTTTCCTTAGTGCCCTACAGCTGGTGTCTGATTCCCTCAGAATGGTAACAACATTCTACCTACACTCGTGGCATATTGCATTTCCGGTTCGTGCGGTTTACATTCCGAGGAGCAATTACAGTTGACAGGCTCAGTTCAGCAACGTCATATAAAAGCCATCGTTTTCATTACGACAGAAGTTGACATTATCGGTTTGCAAGATGGATACTTTTACAGATCAATGCATCCTCATTTGTATGTTAAAGGACGCTAGTGTTCTCTGTGTCAGAAAACAAAAATGTTCGTCAGTATATGAAGAAATGGAATCACACACACAGTGACATTAGAAACCCACACACATTAGTTTGATTAAAGTTTACTGCCTGTAAGAAAAGCCGATAATCAAAGCAAGTTGCCCCCGTAAAGTTGAATTTACCCGTTTGCTGAGGAACCTTCACAGAAGGCAGCTTTTTCAGCCAGAAACTGGAATCGTTGCGTTTGACTTAGTTGTGATCATCAAGTGTTGCTTAACTGATTCGATTTCACCCCGTTCTTGCCTCTTCACTTATGTCTTTTATGAAACGCTTGCTGTGAAGTTCCTGTTAAAAACCTGAAGGGCTAAAACAGGACTGTATTAAATTATGCGGTCAGTATCTGTTCAAATATTTACCAGTCTATCCGAAAAACCGGGCAATTTCGTAAAAAATATACTGCCTCGCTTGTCACGAGCATTCAGCATTCAGAAAAGTTTGTAACGCCGATGTTTTAGCTGTTGCACGTAGCTCGGTATAAATAGCAGTCAATTCGAGCCGGAACATGTAAAACTGGTCAGGTATAAAACTATGACGAAAACTGTTTAGAATATCAAGTTTTTTAAATAATTGGTCACGTTCGTTTAAATGCAGGTCAATTCGTGAAACTGTCTGAGATCAAACTAACGTATCGTGGTTGCAGGTTCTAAGTAGTCACATGAGTTTGTAGGTTGATTTCGTGACTCGATTTTTCTGGTCCACGTAAAGTTACACAGATGGTCAGTATGAGCAGTTAATAACCGTGTACTTACCAGTATTCACATGCTGCGATTGATCTGGGGTAAGTAATGTTGAATGCGTTAGTGGACAACCGACACATCCTAGTGCTGACAAGATGAAAAGGTATTAATTTTCTCTTAAATTCTAACTAACTGATGGATTAAGGGGAGGAAAATATTTTGGATGACATGAATTTGAAACAATGTGATGCTGTGATCCAGTTCGTCAATAGGGCAAGAAAGACAACTTGTATTAGGTCTTACTGTCTCATCTTATCTCATCGATCTCACAAATAAAAACCGTAGATTATATGTAAAGAGCACAGAATAGAAACGGCAGCAATTGAACTAGACATGCTAAAAAATAGGCGTCAGTTCCGCAGCAATACTACTGACCACATGAACACTTTTGTGAGCAGAGATGTGGTCAACGCTACCTGATCAACGTAGTCCGGTTGCCAACTTCGGGTTTCGGTTAACAGCGAACGATGTTTGTGAGCCAATCAAACGATCTCCATGCATGAAGTGTTTAAGAACTGAATATCACGGGTTCTGATTTAGTCGCTGAGTTGCTAACCTCGTTGGATTTTGGCGTGCAATATCTAATTGGGGATGTAGTCTTTTTTCCTACGCCGTGAACGCAGGTCCGTCCAACCAATATACTTGTTGCCGTAACTGCAAGTGAACTGGCAAATTGTGTAAGAAGCGGAATAGTCCGTTGGAACACGAATGGATTGCGGAAGACGAAGTGGCAACTGGAGAACAAAATTCACATGTCAGTAGTTGGGCGGGTACGATTTTATGTCCATCAGAACATTTTGCCTACACCGGTTGCTATGTGATCATCGTTGGAAGTTGAATTCAAACAACACATAAATTTCGGTCACCCGTTTCCTATGATGAATTTTTACAAAAAACCCTCATACCCCCTGACCATCTAAAATGTTCTCCGGACATTATTCCTTCTTTCATCAGTATGTACGCATTTCCTCCTATTCGTTTTGTATATAAACGATGGTTTTGTTTATGCGACCATCAAGAGTAAACAGGATTTTAAAATTGTACAACCTTAATCTGTTAGCAGTATTAATGATATCAACTGGGAATCACTTACGGTTGTTTTCAAATTTCTCAGCCTGTTTGAAAATTTAGCAGCAAACTAGAGTTTCTTTCTTGTTAGAGCCATCCAGTAGTACATATCTGACCTGGATTTGAAATTGGGCCACATTTTAATGCGACAGCCGTTGTGACCATTGCGCCAGTGGTCTCACATTAGGAACTACTGAATTACCAGATGTTACCCGTGAGACACTATTGTTTATAAGTAATGCTGTGTATACCCAATCAGGTAAGTCTTTCACGCTGTCACCTTCATTCTAGATGTTGGGAAGATTTAGCGTTGAACCGGATGGCCTGGAGGAATACGATCCGGACGTGCGTCCGCGAGTTCAACAAGCAGTTCTTTCGCGGCTGAGAACGGAAACGCGCGGTACGCAAGGGAACCATCGGTGTCATAGGTCGTGATGACATGACTATATGACGTTATGATGTATGCTGCTGTGAATGCGCCAACCATCTCGGATTAGTAGGTCACCAGCGTACTTATAGCGCACCGTCGATGAAGAGTTGTTGAGTACCTTAGGCTGAAGTAGATCATTCATTCTATTTTTGGTAATGATTGCATCGACCGAGACCATGGTCGTTTGGCTACTAGTTCGCTCCACTTTTAAGAAACTTGGATATCTGCGGTCTTCTACCCATTTTTTCTTGAGCTTTGTTATTGTGCTGTATGATGAATGGTTTGCATGTTCTTTTTGTAATCCAACTTTGCATTCTGGTTCTTATCCTTACCTCCTCTAGAATGCGTTGACATGCATTCCTATACTGAAATGCTCCTTGTGTTACATTTTACATATATTTTCTCTCGAGTTAGATCCTGTCATCACAGTTTATCTCTCTGTTTGTTTTCCGAGAGATAAGGGTTTATTTTTCGTGCTAGCCAGTTAACTGGCTAACCAGCATTGACCGGCTGGACACTAAAGCCACACTCACACACCTACTGGTCTTATCCCTTCGGGTTTACACCGAATACGTGGTGTGTGAGTAGAACCGCAAGTGGTGCAGCGTAAGCCATTTGGGGTGTTGGTTTGAAGTGCAGGCGTCTTTTGGCTCCGGTCATTGTGACAGGCTAACCCGTTTTAGATGCCACCAACCGTATAACCACCCCAAGACTAATGAACTTAATTGTCCTGCAGTTCCAATCAATTACTATTAGACTAAGACCTCTTCGCGAGTTGAAGTAACGGTCTTCATTAAGCGTGTTGAATGGTATTTCGTTTATTGATAAATTGTAAGAGGTTTTAGTTAATAAAGTTTGAACACCATTCAGATGGCTATATCTGTCGTATTCGGTTCTGCACAACCCTTTCTAGAAAAAGCACAGTATTTCTGTTTCGTCCTCGTTGAAGCTTTTTTTGTTTGAATTCGTTATTTTATCAGTCGTTAGTTAGACGTGACCATATTCAAGGCATCAGGCAACAGTCACCTTATTCCTACGGCTAATTTCCAGCAGTTCCTCAAGGCTGTAGATATAACTGGCGGGGAAGTTGCTAGTTCCCCAAAAATATTGTGTGACAAGAAGACTGACAAAGTACATTTGTCAGCGACCTTCACCGTTACTATAGTCGTGTACTTCTGTAGTCTACACGAGCGTCCTCAGCCGTTGTGACAACTGTCGTTATTATTCCGACTACACGCCTAAACTATACTGTTTGGACTTTTGTCTGGTCGATTCTTTTTGATCTTGCTTTGTTGCTAGTCGCAAGCCCTACAAATAAGAACGGGTTTGTGATTGTGTTGCTTTTGGGCTGAGCGACATAAGGAAGCTCTGTTTGAAGACCAGATTGGTCTCTGTGTTCATGCGGTAGCCTGGGGTGGATGGGTTGGATGGGAAGTAATTAACTGACCTCGTATACTCCGTACTGCGCAGTTCATTCAGCGTTATCTGTTGTGCCGTTATCCGCCGTTTCGTTGACCGTTAGTCAGTTCTGTTTACGAACACTTAGTCCGTACATGTATTTACAACAGTAGCTCATTGTTGGCTTACAGCTGCGTTGTGGTAGACGATGTGGAATACCCCAGCTATTTTGGTACCTTCAAATTTGTGTCCTTACAACAGAGCCCTGAGTACATCGAGTAAGAATGGTTCCACATATCTGTCTTCTGAGAGCTTGCTATGATAGCCAAGTTTCGTTGCTTTCTCATTTATATGTTTTATCTTAATTTGTTTGGTCAGAACCAGAACTCTCTTTCATGATTGAAGAGGAATTTGGGAGGTTTATCGGTAGAAAATCACAATGAATCTCCGTGCACACCTCAGGCTGACCTTACGAACCTTGAGCAACATTGGAGCTCCTTGAAAAACGAATTATTTTTCATCACTAAACTGCGATGAACAAGACAAAAAATTCTTCCTTTCGGACAGTCGCAGTCACTTGGTTAAATACAACCAAGTATTCGGCATATTTCATTGGTGGCAATACTTATAGGGCAAAACCCCGTGATATACAGCCACGGTTTACCATACCAATTCCTGAAATCCTGGTTATCAACTTATCTGAAGAAAGTGCTTCACACTAGCATTATGAATATGCCCACTGACTAATAAACTACAGTAACTCACTCTTATTGCCTTTGATAATAACGACAAACTATTTAAGTTAGTTTATTTATTCTTTGCCATTCTGAGATAGTGTACTTCGTGGTAAAACAAGAAACTGTGTAACGCAGCATTTGTGTAAAACGCCTATATAAAGTGAGGTCAACATTGACTTATTGACCAAATGGGTCAACAGGCAAACTTAATCCAAGAAGTACATGTGCCAAGCCGACTGACAACAGGAAATTTTTTGTGAATTTGATTGTACAAAAACGTTTGTACAAAGGTGGAGCCCTGTTTAAACCGTTTTCTCTTTAGTAGGATGACTAAGTGGTAATAGCCTCTGAAAGGTCAAGCGAAAAGTATGTTTTATCCTTGGTTCTGTCAACTGCTCTTGTCCTCGTTAGCGCAATTCTATCAAATGCAGAGTCAGAAAAAATTACGAAAAAAACTGTAAGCACTCTCATTCATACAACCAAGGTCGACTCTGTGACTGTGCTAAAACTCAAATCAAAAGTAATTAGGCAAACTGTGAAGTAGATGAACACTAACTGAGGATTTCCGGGTATGCTACTGATATTAAGCTGGCCAGATCATTTACCATGCACGTTTACAGGCTACAACACTTCTTGATCGAGTCAGTGGATGCTTTGAAAATGCTTGGTTACGAGTGCCGACAGATTGGTGGTCAGCATACACTATTCATAAAATGTAAGTGAAGATAACATTGCATTTTTAAGGAATAACGAGTTAGGGCAACTGAAAGTAAAAAATGGACATTTTCATATTGAGAGCACAGAGTAAACCTGTGAATATTATGTAACTACTGCGGCGGTCCCTGAGAGATCATAGTTCAACTTCTTTTGTTCACATATTCAAACATTGTAAGAGTACTAGATGTTCATCCGGCCACACCGTTTCCTTTCATACAAAATGAAACTTATAGACAGTAAAGCGCTTTATTTTTATCAACTTGGAGTAACATTATGAAACTCTTCTTACTGTGCTTACGTAGTATTCCTGCACTCAGCGTGGTACCAACTGAACTTAATCTTTGTAATACTTAATGTTGCTTAGTGTCATGTAAACGTGGTATCACGGACACTACCAAAGTTTGTTGACAGTGTAGGGGTAGTGTTTGATACGTGATTTGTAGGTGGAGACAGCACTTTATCATCGGCACGTGATACATTCGGGCAGGTATGCAAAGATTGGAACCAGGGGCGTAATCGGTTACAATTCAGTTCTTTACAATAAGTAGATGAGACGCACTGATCTGTTGTTGGGTTAGTAAGGTATTGTTTTGTTGCAGACAGCAACAGTTGAGGCACCCATGAAAGCATTTTATAACTGTCACACCAGGAAATGTTAACTGATTCTCCAGTTTCTCTTCATGAATACCGCTATAGCAAGTTATATATGTCTTCTATTCATTTACTCAAATTATGAATGGTGTCAACTAAACATTTATCCCACTTGTTACGCTTATTATTTCAAAATGTTTTCTCGCCTTTACAACTGCTTTAAAAATGACATTGTTGCTTACATCCACATCGCAAAAAAATTTAAAAGTGTACGTGCCAATCATGAGGTGCTTGACAATAAGTTGAATTCGTTCCTCATAGGGGATGGTGTACTAAGATCCTTGAGCTGTAAGCAGTAGAAATTTGTTGACCGAGCCGTTCTAACTCAAGTTTATGCATTTACCAAAAATATTCGCGGTTAATTTTGTCACTTTTTCAAACCGCTCATATGAACCAGATCTATATGTGCTCTGTTTGTAGTTGCGTTGTTTAATACGCAGGTAAGATGTACTGAGGACCTAGAAGGTAAACGGAGGACCAATTGGACAGTTGTCTGTTTCAACACTGAAACGACCTGCTAAACAATCTTCGAGCATTCTATAAGGAACTTCCCATCAATAAAAGTGTGCTGGTCACTGTCCATCACCTCATCTAAATCCCTCCAATCGTATACATATCGCATGCTACTGGCAAACTAATCCGAGATGCCACTGATAGCAATCACCCGTGTGGTTCTAGTGAATAAACTAGAGATATATCTGATTTGATTTGTAGTCTGTTGCTGCATTGATAGACGCGACTTCGAACAACGCAGTTATATCACAGGTGATTTATGATTGAAAAACAAAAGTAACAGATCATTTCAAGACACTAATTTCCTTGCTGCATCATAAAGATAAATTTTATGGGATCAACTAAAGTTACTTTCAAATTACGTCCTAGAGTTGCATCTTCAAACAGCTAATCAGTACCTTGTTTTCTGTATGTTGAACATAGTGTGGGAGATTGCTGTGGAAAAATCTAAAACCAACAGTCATAGACATATAATGAAGGAATTAATTGTTAAAAATAACTAGACACCAGTCGTACTGAAAAGTTAACGCAGAAACTGCTCCAACACCTTTACTTCGAAATTTCATTTGAAGCTCGGCAGTTTAATCTGTGGACTCTATTTCTTGTCAGTTTTGCTGTCATATGAACTCTACAAAATATCTGGAAAGGCAGATCCTGCTGACAGGTTTTATTTGGTGCAGCTAAGCATTGAAAATCAATCACTTATTACTGACAAAATGTTGATTTGAAAAAAATTCCAGTTAAGTTCAAATGGGGCAAACTATATTGAAATATTGTCATAAGGAATATGTTATAACATTAATATCATTTCAACTTTCCTCTTCCATGGTCACAGTTATTGTAGTTTTCACAGTCTGCTGTTTCAGCCAATTGTGAAATTTTAAACGGAAGCAATGTGTTTTGTTAATTTCGTCATAATACTCGCGGGAACCTTCATAAACAGATTTCTGCTTATTATATAAACATTCTGATTTGCTTTTCTGCCAAGCAACATGTAAAAATTCTATGCTTAATTATTTTCTATCCATCGATCTTATATTTGTTTCCGTAGCCTTAGTTACTTCGGGTATCATGCTAGTTTTAATAATTGTTTTGTGTTTAGATTCACAAACGTGAATGCTCTTGTGTCATTTCCTTCACTTCTGTTTCCAATTGTCGAGTCAAATGTTGACTGGTTGGCCTACTATCGTTTCAAGCGCTGTCAACCAAGACCATACGGAGTGCGTTCTCAATCAAACAATTTCTGTTTTCAGTAGATTTGTCAAATTATAATGTCCAATTCATAAGTGAATACACTAATGTCAAAGTTCTGTTATCGTTCTGAAAGCTGTCAGTTACAGACATGATGCAGGGTAGATTAACTTAGTTGATAATTCGTTGTCTAATGGTACAGGAGCCTTAAGTCTATTACATCGTTCAGACTGTCTGAGGGAATTATGATTAATTGGTAATCTTTCTAAATAGAACAATTTTTTCAAGTATTTGGAAGAAATTATAATCAAGTTGGCGGATACGCATGGAACCCGAACTTCAAAGTACAGAAATCTGAGGAAGTAAATTTTGAATATGATTTCTGAGGATACACACTTATATATTTCACATATACTTCAATCATTCTTAACAATATACATGTGGGCATTACGGATGCTGGTGTAAAGATTTCGTTTGCTTCATGAAGGGTGGATAAAGTAGGTCCGTAATGAGATTTCCACCTGGTGATTGTCATATTGGCATTGCATAACACTAGGTCAATGTGTATTCATGCTCACATCTCGTCATCATTCACAACTGTCTAACACCAACAAAATCTAAGCTGAATTGTATCGTTTGACACTCCCATTTGTAAGGTTATATGTATGTTGAACTTTAAACAGAGATCAATGTTTGACATCAATTCAGGAAAATTATCATTTAACATGAACACTGACTGCGTGGAACCAGTCATAACTTCATATGGTGGTTTCAAACGTATTTTTGACATTAGTAACACTGAGAAATTAAGGAAAAATGACCAAAAGCAAGTCAGAAGACGATAATGGATGAAAAGTACATTTTCGTGATGCTGACCAAATTGTAGATTGAAACTTCTGCTCTTAAGGCTGATCAGTCGTAAAATAGACTTGGGTAGTTTTATATTCGCTGGCAGAGTTAAGCAAACAATCCGAAAGATGAATGTACCACAAGTTAAGTTCGATGACACACTGGCACCTCTGAATGCTGTCATTTTAATCAAAGTTCACCTAAACTTTCGTTTTGTGTTAATACATTTCCATATATTTGTCTGATTGTGACTTAAACTTTATCATTTATTCCAAACTCAGTAGAATCAGTATATCAGTCTAGAGATTAAATAGTAGTTCACAGCATAGTGCGCAGCGTATCTCAAGACAGGAGAATGTGTTATCATTTCACGACCTAGGGGAGAATAACTGGTAAAACCGAAGTGAGCAAAGTTATAGAACCTTCTGGCCAATTTCTTGGTTATTTCTAATCATTAGGTATGCGTATCTGGCAACGCTGGTAAAGCTGTCTGAAACATTGCTGCAAACTGTGTTTCCATACTTCTACTGTCATTGATGTTGAAGCTTCCTTAGATCTACCAATCTGAGAAACTTGGCAAAATTCAAACTACAATTGGATTACTAATCACAGACTCCGGCATTTTTTCTAGCAGCACGTGAGGTTTGCTAGGGGCAGATCTGTTGATTTGTAGCAACCACGAAGTTGGTAGCATGAATCCAACTTATTTTGCTCATCAAGAAATTGCTGTTCAAGCCACCTACTTTGTAAAATTTTGGAAATATATGAAACTTTAATGCTTAGTTCATGTTTATTACGTTTATTACGATACACAAGAATGCGTTTACCTCCTGCATACTGTCATGTAGTACACAATAATTTTACAGACATATTTTGAAAAGTAATGAATGTACACTTACGTGTTCCAAGAAGAACACCCGACTAATCAGATGGAATATACCATTCAACTTTCTATTCCATCCTCATCTCTACTGGATGTGCTACGTTATCGTCATCGATGACATTCAAATGTGTTCCTGCTACAGCAAAGTTCGTTGGACTGTTTCGGTCCGTTCTCTTACATTTGCTGGGGTGTAGTTGGTCACTGTGGTAATGAAAGAAAATCCCACCAAATCGTCGCTGGCATATTCTCTAAGTTATTAGCAATGCCACTATAAAGGTCAAAATACACATGTTTTTCTTGTCAATCACTCTATCGGTTACATCTGTGACTGTTCCTACCTGTAAAGCCGAACTCTGTACGCAGTTGTTTCTGGTAATGTTTTCCTAGATGTCCACACTATATAGGTTTATATTTGAAAATGAAAGCAAATCACAGGATTCAACGAATGTGCCATAGAATGGAAGGAATTACAATCATTTGGAGAGAACTTATGGTAATGCTATATGTGAGAAAGTTGTGTACGTGCTTGGCATTGATATAAGATTGAACTGATCTGCGCTTGGTTAAATCTTAAACTGTTTGGAGATAGCTGTTCATGTGGAATGAATGGTTAATGCAAACAGCTTTGGGGTACACAGTTATGAATCATAATTTTTTAAACAACGTTGTAATATCTCACCCGAATTGCTCAACATTTTTGTGCAACTCGACAGATTCTCATTACGGTGGTGACGAAAATGTGAGAGATTTCTTCTCAAGAAATCAAAACCTCATCCTAGTAATGTGATCAAAGTTGCACTTATTTGAGTGTCAAATCCATCTAAGCAATGTAAATGGTGGTTCGCTTGTGTAGTTTACGATGACTTGTGAATTAAATCTGTCGATGAACTCACTGCATTTCTTGTGTTCTATTGCATAATTAAAAGTGCTACATTCAGATTCTTGTAGTGTTCAATTTACCGCTAAATATAACAGCCTTGAAAAGTACCCGGTTGTAAAAATTGGATTTAGTTGACTAACATGTGCGCGAAATTTGTTACCGTAAACGCGGGTACTGCAACTGTTCAGTGTTTTTTGGCTCATATCTGGTTTGTTGGATGCGGTCGTTTTGATTGTGTATCTCGAATATACATGAGAGTTTACGTGAGGATTAAAATTCCCTCATACCCTGCAGGTTGTCACTGTGAATAGGGAGACATTTGCACATCTGTTTATGCATATGCGAAAATGTGTGAATACCTGTGTATATTTTGACCGCATTGGACAGTGATTCATGTGTACGTTACTAACCGATACACACACAAAAAACGTTATCGTATACATTCTGTAACCTCATCTTATTTTACGGATTCACAACTATCCCATCTGTTTATTGTTCTACCTTGAACAATTCCATAGTCGATTTGTTTTAAAGCTTGCACAACACTTTAACAAAATTTGGTTGAATAAAAACGATTTGTTCTTTGAAATTATTGACCGTTTATGCGTAATTGCTACTGAACTCTCTGCAAATTGTGAAATGGAATGTGAAGTTGAATTTATTTTTGGTGTTTTCAGATATTCATACGTTTTTTGTTTTGTCTTATAAATTACTTGTGACAGGCTTATTCAACATGTGTAAGCGTTATATAAAATTAATTCGTTCACGATGCGTTGCCTACAAAAAAACTGGTGATAATCACTCGCGTTTATTCCCCTTGAATGTGACTACTGTTTCTATGCGTCTGTTCATCCTGCTTACAAGTCCATAAAGTAAGCATGGAGTTATTTCATAATGCACTGTTTGATTAATGATGATATCCGCAGTGGACTTCCACTGTTTTCGTATTGGTTAATGGCATATCCTTTCGATACTGATGTGTCAAACAACGTTCTGAAGGGGCATTCGTCTTCCGAAGCGCATTTGCTGCTGCCTTTCCTTTTCATAAAATTCAGCCACCATACTTGTTTTATAAGGGTGAATATTCAAATTTTTACACTTTCTTACGTTTCCCTCCATTCATTGCTTCTCAGAAAAAAGAAAACTGCCTTTCATTTTGTAACGCGAACGTTAATTCAATTGGAAATGGAATCTTCATCTTAATAAACCACAAAGGCATTACGGAGGCAGCATACGTGCATGGAGTGGAGGTTTCTTCTTAAAACCTTTTCGGATCATTTCTCCTCGTAGGTGTTTAGTGTTTCTTGGTCGTATCTGCCTTTCTCTTTAAGTTTTTAATTGTAGAGCAGTTCCCAATTACTCTAAAGATCCAATGTGTTTATCATTTTGCTTGAACCAACTGGTAAATCCATTACATCACGCGTGGTTCATATCGGGTTTGTTATTGAAAAACAGAAGGTAATCGAATAGTCGGTTGTGTTTTTGGTAGAAAATTGTGATCAGTTTTCAGCTGTATAACAGCAGTGGACGTAGCACTCTAGCCAAGAGTTGTGCAGAGATAATAATCTTACTTTGTAATGTTGACTAGCCCTTCCATGATGGCATATAAAGTCAGTGATTGGAAACTGTACTGAACTATAAGGAAAATACAAAATATTTTACCAAGTCGATCCCAATAAAAGCTTCTCAGTGGAAAGCTTTATGTTACCAGTTCCACCTGTTTGATTTATTAGTGAAATCATTTTTTTAAGCGTTTAAATGTAACACAGCTTAGACTGTTTGTTCATGTTTATTGATGTCTGCCGCCAAGGTGTTCCCGTTGACTGGGTGCAATTGTTAGAAAATCGCAGCTGTATATAGTAGTGCAAGCCAGAGTGTAATACTGGGAATTAGGGAGTTCGAATAGCCCTAGAAATCGTACTCCGATCGAAACCTCCCACGGAATTCATAAGGAAAAGACTTCGTACTGGTTACAGTAAGTAGTTCTCCTTCATGAGATAAGAAGCCAAATTTATGAATGTATAACAGTAGTAAAGAACCCACAGTCTGTCAATGGCTGATCGTATTGACACATACAAGGTCTCAAACGGTGAGTTAACCGGTGCAATACAGAACAGAGAAATTAGCAAATTACGGAGGGCGTAACGCTGAGACTGTTTGTTTGGCCTTGATGTAGTATCTTCAACGCGACGTTCGGATTGGTCCCTTGTTAGACCCCTGCTATTGTGTCGGGGTTTGGATAAGTAGATTTTTACCACAGAGATAATTGATGTCAGCACAGTGAGGGCTGCATATTATAATTTTGTTTAGAAAGTTTTTGGTATAAACAACAATGTTCGATAACATTTAATTTATACATGAACAATCACTTGTCTGGCATGTGAAACTTGACAGCAAATAATAAGAAATGATAAGCTTCTCGTCAAAGCGTGTGCCACCCGTTAGAATATAATAGGAAGCAGTTAGTACAGCTGCCGGTTTATTTATTTGTGGGCAATCGGTTCAATTACATTGTTTTACCTTGAAGTCGCTCAAACCAATTTCAGCGTAATCGGAACAACTGGACGTGCAGCTGCGTTGCGTGAGGCACTCAGTGTATCCAGATCAACTAAATATGGTTACGAGTAATGCAACCGATCATAACCATAGCTATGAGTAACTGAATTCAGATATCATGTAACTATCTGGATAACTCAGCGTGTAGTTCCATGCCATTTTTTTGTGTTGATGCTCAATGAAGTCTGACTAGCTACTGAACGAAAACGTTTGGATTTGTAGACACGATGTTATAATGGAAACGATTGTCAGAAGGATCTTGGAAAATCCAACAGTTGCTGTTTATCGTGATCTAATCGACTTCACATTCTGGATGGTGGTTTACATTAATTTTGGACATCATGAGATTGGAAAAAACCGAGAGTATGTGACGGCTTTGCATGCTTGATAAAGCTTCTGCAGGAGGACTGAAGTGCTACCGATAAAACAATTTAATGACTGTACACGAGCTGTTCTGAAACCTCTGATGAAGTTAATGGTTACACATATGCGCTGCTTGATAAATATTTTACAACCTCTTCAATAAATTAGTCAAACAATTTATTAAAGCCAAGCGTATCTACGGCCTGATAAGGACTTGAACCGCACGGTCCATAGTAGCGCATCCAACCAGAGATCAAGCTTTTCACTTGGGGTGAACAAAACTTACTTGCTACTTTACACGTTACCCTACTTATAGCAACCTCTAATAACTTCCTCAGTAAAACAAAGTGTAAGTAGGATTATGGACAAATCACCTCAGGCTATGGATGAAAATACTACTGAGAAATTAGCAGTATGGAATGTAATGCATAGTTTAGGCACTGTAACTGAGATATCAAACCGTTTTGATCGGCATATACTCATTTTGTCTCCGCAAACCTATAACCAATCTCATATGCCCTGTACATATTACTATGGCCGCATACTGGACCACGTGGCTATTGACAACATCTCTGAGAAAATATCTAGCGCCTTCATTATGGACAACACTAACTATATTTAAAATAACTGCAACCGCTGTGGAATGATACCGCAACAGTCCGGTTGGATAATCTGGAGGCTACTACTAACTAAACTGAACGGCTTATTTTCAAAAAGCAACAAGGGCCAATAGAAAATCACTTCAATGGACAAAACAAAACAAAATCGGTAACAGTGTATTTTATACTTCACAATCGTATGTGCTACTCAAACACAGTGAAATTGGTTTGTCATCGTGAACAGTGTTATCTAAATGGAACAGCATCCCACGAGATGACGCGTTCTTAGGAACCATCAAAACAGTCAGTGTGCCCGAATACTGTGGGGAGTACATTAAGGATGACAAACTCGCCCGAAAACAAGAAGTAGTGCAACGGATACTTGGCCAGCCTGAACACTGAGTCATTGAAGTGCATTTCTTGGACTTGTCGACCTGTTAAACCACGTCCTAGCTACAACACTGTCTGACGCTTTCCGCAACCAGTGCCAGTGTTTGCATCTGGACTAAAGGATATAAACCAGTCCATGGTTTTGCCGTGGACAAAAACTTTTATCGTCTATGTAGACCAGAACGTAATCAATGACATCCGTCAAACTCATCTCAACCAAAGTTATGTCGATGATAATCGATTACCCGGAGACGACAAGAAAATACCGGAACATAACTAATCAAATTTGCTGTAAAAATGCCAGCATCACCTTCAACACCGAATATAAGTACAGTGACTTGCAGTTTTTCTGGAAAGTCATCAAAATATACAAGTAACCAAAAGCAAGCGGAATAAGTAGAGCACAAACAAGAAGAAAAATACGTACAACATTAATAAAAGTGCAATTCGATGAGAAAACTGATCAGCCGCGAAGCAAAAGAGCAAACCAAAAGAACTTGCGACCAATCAAGTCATATTTTTCAAACAAAACAAAAAGAACGAGTAGAAATTTGAGCAATGGGAAAAAGATAACAGCTTCAAGAGTGCGGCAAAAGTCCTAGCCGAACTATCTTAAAAGATAGCATTGTACTCAGTTTTCGACAAAACTGAGATACGTCAGTGATAGAATTCTTCATATGGGTTAAACTGTTAGTACTGAGTGTGAACAGTCACATTCCCGATAATAATCTCTTCGATGACTGAAGAGTTAAATACTCTGAAGGTAGGTCGAGAATGTTCGTGTATAAATTATAATAAGGATCATACTCTTGGGTCATGTGATCTTCGTCAGTTACCAGTATGAGAAGAAAGAATGTCGCCAAAATGCGCATTGCTCAGTGTTACTCTCCTCTTATTAGGCAGTTGCTTTTCTGAGAAGCAGGTGCGTAACCCAAATTTGCCTGGGGAGACAACATGCATTATTACATCAGGTTATAACGATCAAAAAGCATAAATTATGAACAAACTCGGTCTTTATTAGTTCGTTGTTGGGTTGAGATCACGACGCCTACTTATCAGCTACTTTTTTCGAGAGTTACAGAAATGGCTACTGTAAAGTTGTGTACGCGTTAATAGATACCGGACTCTTTTCTACTGTGGTTAGTAGTGGACAAGCAAAATAACTGGGAGTGACGGGATTAAAATTAGTTTAACTGCTGCGTGCTGACGGTGATTTCCAGCAAATGAGGAGTGAATATATATGCTTGAATCACTATTAGTAGATCATTATGGGGGAACGGGCGTATAAAGTATATATTTAATAAATGTTTTAGCTTTGTCGGATGTTTCAGAAAAAAGAGTATTTGGCAAGAAATCAAGCCCTGTTAGAAAAGTACATAACTGATGCTTAACTATCAAGGATCTATGTAGTGGGGGTGGATAACAAACAATTAAACAGCGATTACAAACCATGTCGGAACATAGTTCTTCGTCTGGAGAGAAACCGTACGGAGCCATGTAATGTTCGTGTTTCATTCGGATGTGCAACTAAATTCTGAGTGAGGTCACTTAAAATTCCTTTGCCTAGAAGACCATATAAAGTAGCTAATCTAATGAGAGCATTGCCCAGCTGTTGTAAAGATCACATCGCATTGAGAACAGACACATAGGAGTTACTTTTTCGACTCGCCATTCTTTTCGGTGTCGCAGGTGACCTTGAGCTTTCAGGTTGGCCACGATACGACATGAATAAAAAAACAAGAAAGGTTTGGCTAAATGTTCATTCTTGTGCTGCTGCATGTAAACCGTTTGAAAACACTTCTTGCTGAGAAAAAGAGTAGAACCTTTTGGAAGCGCGTGAGAAATCAGCAATGAATAGTTTCAGTGTCAACGGTACAAATGTAACCGTACATTCTTCTGAGTTCCGTGTGGAAGATTTCGGTTATGTAAGTGGATACCTGATGGACGAGAATCCTTTTACCATATTCCGGAGAGTGAGATACCTTAGCCAGCCAACTTGCTGAGCCTGTAGGTTTGGTCTGTCACATTGACGCATAAGTTTCTAAATCCGGTTTCAGGTAGCGTTAAAATCAGAAACTAGGTACAGTTACATCTCAGTCTTATAGACTATTTTTCAAAAAATTACTTATAGCCTGAGTACTTTTGCATCTATTATACGGAAGAAAACCAGGATAGGATAATCCTATTAACACGGATGTTTTGAGGATTCGGACTTTAGGATAAAGGTTGCATTAAACAGTTTACAGTACAAAATTCAGCATACATCTCAGTTGTAAATACCTAAAGCTGATTGATACTCACAGAGTTTGCGTTACCCTTGAAGTAGAGTACCGCGCTTTTGCGCGCTCGAATAAATTTCCCCTGCAAGTTATTAGCGGCAACATGTAAGACAGTGCCACTCAATTTATCTTCAACAATCCGTCTGGAAATGACAGCTTTTATCTTCGCGACATAATCTGATGATGTAACACGTCTGAACGACACACACCACAATCATACACACCAACAATCATTGGGACAGATATGGCATGTACATTACTAATAGTCTGTCATTCGTGTATGGGCTTCCACAAACTGCTTAGTGGAAATATATCCAAGGGAGGATAAACAATTTAGATTACGTATTTCATTGTTTATTGGTGAACGATTACAACAGAACTATTAGGTTTACAGGCCTTAACATTTTAGTGACTTTGTCGACCATAGTGAGACACCAGAGACTGACCAATTGTTGGTTAGAAAAAGCAATGGGTAAATTTGATGTGGTAATCTGTTCCAGTATTATACTGTGTATAACAGAATGTCGCTGTAGTTATCTAAGGATGTAAAAATGCAGTTGGTTGATGGTGATTTCATAAAACCCACATCAGCTTCACTTTTGATTGAAGATGACACACGACTGTGCACGTGGGAGGGTTGACAGAAACCGAAACAAATGATACCGTCTCCGACATTGTTAAAGAAGTTCACTCACTATCTCCTGCCGCGGATTCCTCACCCTCGTCGTCTGGAGACGGAAGACATTTGGTGTAAAGCTTAGTAACATGCAAATTCAGCCCAGTCATAGTGAAGAAAGTATCGTGGGTTATCGGGACACTTAAACATTTGCACCCATCACGTGAAGATAAATACCTTTGCTAGTGAAGTATAGGGTTATAGAGCCCACTGCTCTTAGCTGTGGTGAACAAAATGAACAGTGTTATAAATATCTTGACGGCAAGTGTACATGGATTTTTCATTCCAATATGTGAGATATGATTATTTTGCACTACATTTTACTAAGGTAGGTGAAGTTGTAAGGAAGAGCTATAGGTGCACATCTGAATGCCTTATCATGAGTGCTGATCATGCAAAAATACTTCATTTCTGTTCAATCAATTCGTTTGAAACTGTACTGGGTGAATTTGTTTCCCATTGAGGCGTCTGGTAAGAAATGTTTGCTGGCAACAGACTACATTTCCGTATAACGCAAGCGAAATTGAACGAACTTCGTAATAACAATTTCAAAGCATCTTTTAGCTTATGAATTTGACTAGCATTTTAACAAACCTGAAGCTGGTGACAGAGGTGGAATAGGGGAAAGAGTAGTATACTCGTTGAAAGGAATACTGACCCCACCGACACAAACCGGGGGGTTTGATGATGAAGTATTAACAGTCATTGTAGTTTTGTTTGGAGAAGTTTGAACAGCCAACCCCTGCTGATCTCAGTGGGAGGCTTATCATCCCCAACGGCTTAAACGATCCCTTGATGAAGGTAAATACGGGTCGGAAAGTGTGGCAGCTGTAACAGACGGTGGAAAGAGGTGTAAGCACTGACCGATATTTTCTGGAAACAGTGGACTAGAGAATACCATTGTTTGTCATAGTTTAGGCGAACGTGGCTTCATAAGAAGCGTGAATTTGAGACAGGAGATTGGTGCTATTAAGTGGTATGTGCAGGCTTCTGGATCAGTGAATTTTTAGACTGGTTAAAAAGTGAAATCAGGCGGAAATAGTATAGTGAGAGTCCTGAGGGTTAAAACATCAAGGCGGACAATTCAAGAGGATTTGAGATGTCTGTGCTTAATTGAAGGTGTCCCTAAGTCTAAACCATGAAGGGTAAAATGACTTTTTGGTCGTGCGGCTTTGATTTTGACAGATTTCATTGTGTGGCTACCTGAACTGATTGTGTGATTGTTGGATTTGTGCATTTGTTTGACTTACTTGCCTCTGTTTGATGTTTCTTCGAATATTCAGTTAAACCTTCTACGCATCCCGTCTTAAACTTTATAGACATATCAATCAGTTAGTATCAACCAACTGCATCACTCAATAGATCTCTTGTAGTTGGGTGTTCTTTTCCAACTATACAATATACTTATCCTTTTCTTACGAAAAGGAAAGGCCGGTTACTTTTTTGTTTCTCCCCCCTGCTCATTTTGTTTATCCTGTTTCGCTCTTCCGCTACTCCTATGGAAACCTATATATCTTAAACCAACGTCTTGTGTGCTATCGCTGTGAGCATAGTTTACGTGTCTTCGACTACTGACTTAATCCACACTTTGAAACATTGAGTCCCATTTAGCCAGTTGAATAGAATAGTCAGAAGACACAAGTAACGATATGAATTCATTTCGCACACTCACGTCAGTCGTAAACATGTGACCTGTATGACAACAAGACCAACAAGAATTAAACAAAACGAGTAAAAATACACATCGGGCTGAAGCGGGATTCGTACTCATGGCTAAACCCACGGTAAACAAAGGTTGGCAGTCGGTTGTTTTGTGCGCACCGGACCAGCTGTCAACAACTGATCAACGGTGCTTCAATATACTTGAGAAATTTTGGGCTGTGAGCGTTCATCAAGCCTACTGCGTTCAAGAACGATGGAAAATACCAGTAGTAAGTAAGCCCTATTAAAGCAACCGATTCACGATACGTTACGGAAAACTGTCAGTCCACACAGTACGGGCAGCCGCTGCCCGCATATGTCATCGATCGCTTGATGGTCAGAGCAATCTGATTGACCAACTGCATGGCTCACTTGCATTTGATTGGACACAACAAAGACCTTAAACGAAGATGCTATATTGACACGATGACCTGTAGTCGATAAATGCCTTGCGCAATGGATGAAGCGGCGTTTCGTCCTCGCTGTGTCACTCATTAGCAGGTTAGTCAGTGCAACTCTCAACCAATTTATGATATGCTCCTTGGCCCTGGTTTTAAGCATCCTTTCGGTTCCGCCAATATACGTTTACACAACTGCAGGAAAATCCTCATTTGCTTGGTTCAGTCCAAAATTACCTAGCTACATACTACGATATTGCTCGTACTGAGAAAAATCGTGTGTATTTTCGTTTTTTACACAGCCAACTATTTAGTCTTAAAAATAATTCGTCTTTAATGTTCTCAAGCGGAACTTTGTTCACAGTGTGAATACCTGATTTGGGGCCCACGTTACCTGCTTTTGTGACCTCGACCGGTGCAAATTCGGATTGATTAATTAAGCCTGACGTGGAGATGGTCAAGCGAAATTCGGCTAAGTTAAGAGTGTCTTGTGATTTTGCCGTCCACTGTGTTGATGTTTCAACAACGTTCAAGCTTGTAAACACTCTTCTGAGTTACCAGATTCCTTATAAACCGAATTTACTTGTGGAGTTCCGTCAGGTATTAGGCTGTGAGGATTTGGTTTTCTCCGATGAAGCAATCGAACTCCAGTGTATCCCGAATCGTTGAGGTCTTTGTCGACGGCTTGATTACCGTTGTGCACATGGATTCTGCAGTAAAACAGTCGGGTTTTAGTTTTTTAGGTTCTGCCATGGAATGAAATGGTATTTGATCGAACATTAAGCGCGTAATTTGATGGCGGAAAATTTGAGTCTCAGTTTTGTAACAGGCAAGCCAGACGTTCTGGCTTCGTGTACCAGCTACAATCGTAAACCAACTTTGAGCAACGTGGAGACAATCGAAAACAAAATTGGCGCCAACAACACGGCAACACGTTGCGTTACAATGCACCCTCTTCAAATGAACACTGTCCCCAGTGTTCCAAGGCCTACGTGAACCGGCCAGTGCTAGTGGTGTCACAGAACATTGGGTGCGTGCGCAGAAGTTGCTTTGTGTGTAGGCGTACGTGTACCGCGTGTGTGATTGCAACGTGCGGACCCAGAAATGCCCGATCAAACCGACTTGTAGTAACCAGGTGATGGAAATGGTTTAAACACCAGTTGGTCACGTCGACACAAGCTGATGGAAACCATCCTGGCAGGGTCGCTAATATGTAACAGGCAAGCCAGACGTTCTGGCTTCGTGTACCAGTTACAATCGTAAACCAACTTTGAGCAACGTGGAGACAATCGAAAACAAAATTGGCGCCAACAACACGGCAGAACGTTGCGTTACAGTTTATCGGTTTTATTTGTTCAGTTTACAGGGTACATCTGTGAGCAGATGAAACGGTTTTCCCTCACTCTACTTTTCTCAAAACAATAAAATAAGCTGCAGCAAGTACGAATGCTTTCTGATTGGGGAGTGTTGCACAAGATATTTTGAATTTTTATTCGGTTTTGGAATTAATTCTTTATTTACTTACGTGCTATTGACCGATGGCTGTTTGACTTTGTTTTTAAGCTTTAGGCAATTATTCGTAGTAATAGTGATTTTCTCCACGCTCTCATCTGTTTTATTATGGGCTTGAGAAGGAGCGCCAAATTCTTTTGTTGTCCTGGTATACCAGATTGTTTTGGTAATAGAACCAGTTCTTTTTGTAGCACTTGCTGGTGAATCTTCTCTGTGTCGAAATTTCCTAAAAGTACGTTGATTGGGTTGTCTTTGGAAGCCTAAAATAAAACAGAACCATGAAGTAACCCTGTCACCCACTTCATATTAAACAGCATCAAATACATATATGCAATCTGTGCAACACTTTGGCTTGCATGTAGTACTCAGATTTCCCGATAGCCTTACAGCTGACACGTTAACCATCCTTCTAAGTCCGGTTAATGACTTCACGATCAAACTGAAGTAAGAGAAATCGTTAAGGTTGCTGGGCGACAGATGGCTACTGTGATTGTGACACAACTTTCAGCCGATTGCCGCTTTCTCTTTCTGATAGACTTTACTTGCAGTCTTTTTGAAGCAGAAGCAAAAGGTTGATGGTTTTCTGTTTTGTATCTAATCAGTTGTGTCCATCAGTGTCACGACAAATGAAAGATTGTAAACCACTTTTTATTTTTTGACCTTGTTGATCATTGTCTCGGTTAATTTACAGTTATGATTATGTCTTTTGCTATTTATTGGTTTATTATGTGTTTTCGTTTTAGATCATTTTCCCTTCTAGACGTTGCCGAGTTGCCATTCTGATACTTCAAACGTTTTTACTATTGCCACATTCTCAGATTGTTCCATTATCTACCATGCATTGTGAGCAGTTGCCGATTCGGTTTGATCGTTCTTCTGAGTGTGAGGTTGGGAGATTCTTGCATTTTATGCATAAGGTTTGAGCTTTTCTGATTAGTTCATTAAAAGAAACGTATGTCTTATCACTGCACTGTTCCGCCGTAGCATGACACAATTTATGTTGTCCAAAAATTCCATGCTTAATTTGTCGTTTTTAATTGATTTTTATGTTCACTCGCTCAGTTTTGTGGAAACTTAACCAGCTTCTTATAGGAATCCCTTCAGGATGCTATGGAAGACGTGTATGTGTGGCTTATGTCTTGGTTATGAAATAGCCACTTCTATATGTGAAAGTACTGCGGATTGGGGTTTACGCTTTTCAGATGTAGTCCGTGGATCGAGTTTATAAACTCGACAGAATTGAGATTAAAATAGTGTAACCTTTCGAGGTTAGAAATATCGTGCTATTTATTGAGTGATGTTGATCGTCAGGTTGCGCCTCAGAGTCAAGTTGAATGATAATCCATTAGGGTCTATCTGAAAACAGTATTTGGGTATTCAGTGATATTCGTCGATTGAAGAAGAATCATGGTGTATGTGGACACCGGAATTAGCGGGTGAATTAGTGCAGAAAATTGAATCGACCATGACCAGGTTTTAATCACTTAACTGCCAATCCTTATGGGAACGGGTTAAACTGACTGACGGGAATGACAAGAAATATGATTGGACTAGCAAACAAATAATTCATGCTAGCTGCATTAAATTAACTGGTGAATATAATGGAGTTAAAACCACCTTTTGGTTTTAAACTTCAAAAATGTACAACAATTCATTACATGAACCCAGAGGACGTTTTGTGATCGAACACAGTCTTCACGTGGTATCAAATGAAGAGATCACTGCACTTTATATAACAGACGAAAACAAATTGTATTCGTGAAGCAGAAACAGGGGAATGTTGACGGTCCATGTAACTGAATGTGCCGGTCACATAACTCTGAGAAGAATACCTGGTTTTTCAATTGTCTTATGTGAGCTATTGATGCGGTGGCTCATACGACTGCTTCTACAGAACGAGATAAGAGTTGGCAGCTTTGTACATCTAACGGCGTGTACCAGTGAGTTATGGAGGTTGCCAGAAAATTCATACGACGCTTGATACTTCTGCATATGTTCATCAAGAGAACCTAATAACCTTCTCCGTGCTTCAGTATTGATCACAGCGCTGCCAGTGCTGTCAGTTTTGGATAGGTTTCAAACTTCAGAGAGACCCGTTCATTCTTTAGTTTGTTTTGATTATATGTTTGTTTCATAAACCATCCTGGTCGGCTTTCTTCATCGCTTAGTTTTTACATGACCCGATACACGGGCATGTTCGGTGTAGATAGCAGATTGTATCCCATATTTAAAATTCTTCGAAAACCAATCACGTCTCATGACTACTACTGCTCAATAAGTTTACTCGCTACTTGCCTCCGAACAGTTATATTAACTGCGGTATTTTTACGCAGCGACGTAGAACGTTAATCCAAGGGCAAACGTAGAAAGTATAGGACTTTGGACTTAAACCTCGTGAATCACGCTATAGAATGTTTAAGCTCCTGGCAAAATGTACATTGTTATAGAGAAGAGCATTTGGCAACTGCCAATTGAACCTGTTGTTCCTTTCAGGTAAAATGTTGAAGTCGCTAAGCTATCAAATTGGCAGTTTGTGGCGTACTTATGTGTATAGAATAAAGTCCTCTGGAAATGCCCAAAAATGCTAATACACTGGTGATCAATTCGTCAGCAGTACTACCTGGATACCATTACTATGCGCTTGGCCGGTGACTACCATAATTTATGCTGCCGAGCTTTATCTTCGCTTAATTTTGAAGATAGGCATCATGGTGAGCATCCGTTCATTATTAAACCATCAAGAAAAAGTGATAGTGAGTTTGCTAATTCGGCAGAAACTGTTCAAAACTTTTGTAGCTAAGTAAATTGAGCTGAATAGTCTCTCAGCTAAAAGCTTCTCAATACTGCTTTTTCATGCGCCACCAGTATTTGAGAAATTTTATTTAGATTGCGATCTGAGTGACTGACATTTGTTTAACTTGCACACGTAGACAAATTTTCTTTTTGTTTGCGCTGAATACGAACATCTTTCGAACGATCGGTTTGGACATATAAACCACATTTTTATATAATCTGCTATTTCACAGGGTCAAATATTTTTTATTAAACATTAACAGTTTAACAAGGTCACGCTGAGTCTAAATTCGTACCTCCGTATGGCGGATATTTGCGATTGCGTTGAGTGACGTTTCGGTTCATTAAAGTTAACCCAAAACCAAACTGTGTATTAACCAAATTGCAGCATGCTGTATTTTTGCGTTAGAGTTCGTTTTAAAAAAAAATTTAAATACACCCATGATTTAATAGCAACAACTGAAGAGTAAAGCCAGATGATCTACTTGTCAGGATTGGGTTGTAGTTCCTATGTCAGTCACCTCCGTCTCACTGGTAATGATACAGTCAATTATGGCCTGATTACATTTGAAAATTGATGGGATGGTGGATAAATTACCATTTGGAAAATGAGTAGTGAAATTAATCCTGGGACGACTGAAGTATTTCATTACTTAAATCCCCGTTCAAATTGAGGTTGACACTGCAGACAGTGTTTCGGAGAAATTTAACATAAAATGAACGTCTTCTCATACGACCGAAGTAAGTACAGTTTTCAGTCAATTTACTTGCATGTGATAAACCTATGGAGTTAACTACCAACAGTTTAACGAAGCAGATAAGCCCCCTAATCTCTAACACCCTGATAGTAATATGAGGAGTGGACAATGCACCAATTTGGTTCCACCTGCACGCGCGCATCCATAATGCTATGAACGAGCGAGTAGAAACAAGCTCCAGAATAAACAGTGAAGCTCTTTCAAAAGGCAGTCTTACTACCGACCGTAATAACAACAGAATAACCGGAGTTAAAACGCTCGGCGAACTTATAGGTCTGAGTTGATGTAATACAGCATAACCACTACATTTCAGTTGGAATCGATAGATGGATACATGTTAGTTGGTTTATTAATGCGTATTTTTGGTTTGTCGTATTTATGTAAAATAGTCAACGCTTGAGAATACTACGACAAATTTTATACCGGATAATTCAGTATAAACTGAAAACTCACAACAGCGAACATATCAAATTGACATAATGAACAACCGAAACAATTAGCCATTTCACATATGTGAACATTATGCCGTTATAGCGCTTAGTCGAACAGAAATGGAATTTGGATCAACCACAAAGTTTTCTGCCCCACCCTGCGAGTGTAAATTAAAAAGCTACTATTACTGAAGGGCAGTCGACAGTGAAGGCAACACACACCACTAAGTAACAGGTCGTTTTGAGACTAACGTAGTAATAGCAGATGTCTGAAGCAGTTCAAGAAGTCTGTTACATTCTATGCCCATGTGATAGGTGTTTTAACACAATACAAGAATGAAACCACCACACATTCTATTTTTTTTACCATGACCGACGTCTGTTAGCTTACGTGGCTCATAAAATACAGGTGGGTTCTGTGCCCTAACCAACTGCACTGGGAGTTAACATTTTATTGGTCACTCCGTTCGTTTTGCGTTTAGCTTGCTTGGCCGATTGTTAATTTGCAGTCTAGTTGTGTATCTGCGCCACCCGTAATATGAAAATACTAATCTAGCAAGTGCGCGCAGACACATAGGCCAACCACCCAAACATCGTTCTCAGAGTTAGTGTAACGCTTATAACAAGCATACTCAAAACGTTATTATTTCCTCATGCTCACTTAAAAGGCTAGATTCCTGTGCTTCAGGAACTGTCACGAAGTTGTTGGATCGAGGTTTTTGTTTTTCATGATGTTGACTGCAAACATGGATCATGTTAATGTATTATTTACGCCATTATGCGTTTCTGAATGAAATAAAGTTTACTGACACGGTCAACTTGACAAACAGTATATCCTTCGTAAAACACCAGTCACTTATTTGTGATAAGATGAGCTTTATTCAAGCACATGGACTATATAGATAAGCCCTGAAAATGCAGCTTATATTAAGACACTATTTTACTTCGACTATTTGAGATAAGTGTGACGCTTATTAAGACCAAACTATGATTGAAACACTTTCATTCAATTTGAAACGCGATCAAGATAATTCCTGAAAGTGGGTCAGTTTTAATAAAGAAAAACAGGAACTATTACCAATAAAAATAGAAAACTGTCCGTGAAAACTCATGGAATATCGCAAATTTTCACCTAATCTAGATGCTGTTTCAGATCGGTCAACCTGGATTTGTGGGATCAATCTTGTCAGATGCTTCATCAATTTTCTGTCAAACCAAGACATCGACTGACGAGTAAATCCGAAAAGAAAATCGAAGCGCTCTAATTCGATTTATATAATCTGTATTTGTTGTTTTATGAAGTTGATCTGTTAGGTCAGTGTGGAATTCAATGTGAGTAATTGATTAGTGGATCAGAAAAGTAGTCACAAAAATGACTTACGCTTGAAAACGATTAACCTAGTGTGCAAACCATATACTATCGTTTAAATTGTACTCAAAAACGATAACTTAGCGGTAGGTAAAGGGTTGAACAGAAATAATTTCAGGGAGACATGGCTTCGAAGGGAATAAAATATTTTGAACAATAAGTCGTTGCTGGAAACAAGATGACAATAGCAATATTTTTCACAAAACCTTCAGCTTATAAGTAATATCAAATCTATCTGATAAACCCTAAATGCTTTTAATTAAGGAGTGAAAATTGCGTAATTATCACAAAGTTAAGGTGGAACTTCTCGTAACTTTCGTAGAAATGGCTAGTTTTCTGAAGAGAAGAAAACTAGGTAAGATTGAGTTAAGCAGTGTTATTTCAAAGGAAATATAAGAGCCCTGAAGCTCTGATTTGTTTCGCATGAGAAAATGTTAATTTAATCAAAATTCACTCGGTGGTTTTCATTATCACTCGAAGTCGAGTCGTTTCTAATTTGAAACAGAACCATTTTGTAATTATTGTGTACCCCGTCAGTATGCCATTTGTGGACTTTCTACGATTAGCGTTCGGCACTTCGTATTGCATCACTTTTGCACGAAATGTAACATCCATTTTTAAACAAGTTGCGTTTATTTTGAAAATGGAGGAAGTAGTCTGGTTTTACGTAAGTGAGTAGATTTTAATTTCGCTGGCTGTTGAACACTCTGTTGTGTTGGTCCTGATTCATAATAGGTACCCGTTTTTTTAATTCGGTCATCAGTTTTTTGTTTGAATGCATTATGAGAAAGTCGTTTTTTGTACTGTGGGGAAACTTGATGTATCGTTATCTTTTGCTTAGATTACTACGTCAGTTTTCCGTTTGATGCAGCTAAAACCATCCCCTTTTTTTTCGATGTCATTATACACAGCACGTGTTATTTTTAATATTTATGTACTGTGATGAGTTGATAACAAACCGTTTTCAGAAACAGAATACGTCCGTTTGTTTCTTGGGTTGAGCATTTGATACAGAGACTCATTTGTCAGACGTATGCAACTCACGAGTACACAACCATGTCGATAACACAGTATAACTGTTGAATCGTTTTTCGATCAACTACTTTAATTCGAAGTTAAAATTGTTTCTCTACGTCAAATCTAGGCTTATGTATGCACTTCCCTACTTTTGTACGGCATGGCTTTTCAACTAGACGATTAGATGTTGATCAAACTGGCCAGACGCCCTCTTTCTTTTCTGAAGATCTTGTTTGTTTAGTGGCATATACATACAATTATGATCATACGTTCAAAATGCAATCGTCTCCGTATTGCTTATGGAGCTTCTATCAGCCATCCCAAGATTGTCTGACAACAGACACCGGATATAATGGAGCGCACTGCAATTCACTTACATTTTTTGACTGCTAGTTCGCAAAATTTGCACGGGCTTAAGAATACATGTATAAAAGTATTAATTTGATTTGAGCAACGTTGTATACTGTGCGAAGTTGATCGAACTTTGTCTCAACGACGTGAGTAAATACTTCATCGAAGCACACACTTGGATCTGTTCTTTAGGATGGTTACCTTTAAATAAAGGGGTTTATGTGGGCCAGCATGCACCAGGTTACATTTAACTAAAGTCCTCGCAAAGCGTGAAAACGTTATGTAGTGTGTTAACTGTTAACTTTGTCTGATTACAAGTGACAAACATATACGCAACAATGTACAATGCAGAGTAGTTATGGGGCTTATATATTAGTCAGTATAACTGTTGACAACTTGTGAATACATGGAGATAAACCATTGAAAATTTCTGAGAGTTTTTAACAGTGTATATTGAGTACATCGCTGTTTGATTAACAGGAACAATGAGTAATTGTACGGATAGCATAAATACCCTGCGGTTTTCTTTTGTTCGCCTCAGTTTCATCAGCTGGACTTTTAGTTTATATATTACAAATCACTGCACGTAAACTATATGTAATTCAGAGAAGCATCAAAAATCCATTTTATCGCAAGCGGTTACCCGCAGCTTACAGCACGGTGGTCTAGGTTTGTCCTTACCTACTCAACAGATATCTGTCAAACCACTTGCTTCAACAACCAGTGATTGACATAAACTTCGAATGAAACGCATTCGAGTAGACTAAAGAATCTAAACAAATGTCTCCCGAGAAGACGGGCTGGGCGTTCAACGAGTGAGTCACGTGTTAACGGGTTCAATCTTTTCAGTGCTTGTTTTCTATATAGGACAAAACTTATTTTCAGTTGAATGGGGTAAATTTTACCTGCTCCTCGGTGCATCGGGGTAGACAACAGTAGATAATTCATATTTGTTAATATCGATTAATATATAGTGGACAGGAATTTTCATTATATAATCGTAGGATAACAGTTGACGACTTATTAGCGTGAGCCTTCAATATTCGGATCAGTATCTAGCAGACCTCCTTCGAACTAACATTGTGCACAGTTTTATAGCCATCTCAATCTTTTAAGAATGAGGTATTTGTGAAAAACCAAACAAAATCCGTTTGCACCCAGATTGTATAGAATGGGGAATCCGCTTGCATATTTTCTCACTGCAACAAGTCTTTTCTGGAATCATCACGACTGACCACATGCATAGTTTCAACTAAGGCTATTCCAATATGGCTAACCTGCTCTTCCTCAAGTTCTTAAATTTCTGCTTGGACAAATATGGCTAGAATTTAAGATAGAACCTACGGTTTAACCAATTACCAAGTTGACAGCACAAATGTCCTTGAAAAGAAAAATTCTCAAATTGACACCATAAGTACATTTGCAATATAAATCAAATATGTTCTTCATACGCAGGGGGAGTCAATAAATTACAGTAAGGTTTCAAATGAAGCAGGTTTCCGGTATCATTCAAAAAGAAGGTCACGTGCTTAATCTTGGTACATTTGGAAGGCTGGCTGCCGGGTGATCCAACCTTTAGCGACAAATGCTGCACACAGGTTTGCACATGGTTTACTCAGCTGTGACTAAAAAACAAAATGGATGAAACTTGTGCAACAACTCCAGAAGAATCTTAAATAATAGGTTTTATTACACGGTTCGGCAGATTTAGGTCACACGTAATAAATAGATCACAAAATCGAGTTGGCAATCAAATGAAATATCAGTGCACACTGGTGCATGTTCAGCCTTATCTTTAATTACCTCTGATTGTTGATGTACACAATTCTGCTGAACGACAAGTTACCCTGATGCTTGCCTCAACGAACACATTTTACAATGTCTTGTAGCAAACAAATGATATGACAACTTTAATAGTTTTTAATCATTTATAACTAAATATTCACGTACTGATGGTCATCAATGTTTTCAACGAAGCGGGCCAAGCAGAAACAAGTAAAAACTGGCCGTTTTCATAGACTGCCGCAAGCAATAACCAGACCCTTGTATTCCGAGTTTCGATGAGAATGATAGTCAAGAGACTACGACGCCAAGTATCCTGAGATCAGCATATGCACAACTTCCTTGCTTCCCATGTAAGTTTACACTGCCTTCCGAAATTAAGCTTTATCGACAACCACTGTTCGGAGAACTAAGGATACAACTCACACCTTGGGCAAAACACCACATTTCTCACGCTAAACAATACAAGAAAGTGAAATATAAATTTAAGACCATCCAGATTGTTCGCGGCATTAACTAATATTGTTATTGTTAGCCCATCGTTCATTTGTATGTACACACCCCATAAGCGACATTTACGCCGTTTTCCTTCAGCGGTGTCGCGGCATGTCAGTTCCTTAGTTTGTAAATATGTACGTGCAGCTCGCCCTCAAATTTTCGGAAACAATTGTCGCTCAACGTAGATGTGTTAAACGTTTATATTTTAAGTTCTTGTACAACTTATTTGTAGCGGTCTTACATTCTGAAACAATACCGTACAAATGGTTGACATAAAACTACCTCTGTCACAGAAGTGTGGAGCCTTCTTTTGGATAAGGAGATGGATAACTTTTACTTCCATTCAAAACTTGGACAAAAGTGTCAAATTCTGCGCTTTCTTAGAAACTTACTACAACTGCTAGGCAGAGTGGTGAGTCTATCCAAGTATTTCGTACTTATGCTCTTTCGGATAAAAAAACGCGGGAAAGCAAAATTGAATTGGGTGGAGAAACGTTGTATGTACAGTGATACATCACATTTGTTTAAATCATTTAGACGAACGAAGCAACATCTATTTGTGGTGAAAATCTACTGAATTCACTGGTTATCCAAACCCCGATCCAAAAGAATATCCAACAGGGGTCAACTCAAACAACGCGTTAAGGATACTACAAAAAGATTAGACGGACAGTCTCAGTGTTACGCCTTTCGTTATTCGCTAATTTCTTTGTCCCCTATTGCACCAATTGGCGTACGGTTTATAACTTTGTGTGTTAATACAATCACCCAACAACAGACTGTGCTTTCTTTACTACTGTTGTACATTAATAAATTCGGCCTCTTGTCTCATGAATATGAACTGCTTATTGCAACCAGTACGAGGCCTTTTCCTTATTGCTTGCTTGGGAGGTTTCAATCCGAGTACGATTTCTAGGGCTATTCGAATTCCCTAATTCCGAGTGTTGCATTATTCTCTAAGCTCAGTGCGATTTTAATATGAGGCGAAGCTTTAATCAGTGGAAAAGCAAGTTTTTTGGACCAAATATAGCTGACAGCCTTCTGGATAGTTTGCTGTTGGTGATAAAACCGTATTGCAGTAAATATCAACTATTGCAGCGGACCGTAGTTCGCCTGGTAACAATGATACTGTGTCAAAGCTATGTTTAACAATCGCGGACGACGGTTTCTAGCTTGGTCGCTGCATGGCTAGTGTGCGCCACAGACGAGAATAAACGAAATGTTAGCCTTTCGCAACATTGTTTTATTTGCCGTGTTGAATAATATTTACTGCAAGGCTTCCGGTATGTAGATGACCGTTTCAGCTCCGGACCGTGAAATAATATACCTGCTTCTGAATGTAACTGGGGTAGCTTGGTATACACTATACATTAAAAGCACCTGTTCGGACTCACTTGGCTAGATTGTATTTGAAAGCCACTGTTATTTTGTTCTGGAATTTGTAAATTTGATCAGCGTGAAAAAAGGTTTATGGTAAGCACTGACGGCAAAACAGAAAAGCAGTTGCAAGCTAGGCAACACACAAATACTTGATGATCTTGTAATGTAATTGGTTTTCTACTTATTCCCCCCTTTAAGAAAACACTACACTCACCTTTTTCCTTTTACCAGAGCTGATCAATAAATTGTAACCCTGCCATTGTCGGTAGTTGAATACTAGCTACGCTTTGATTTGCCAACCACGTTGATTACTATGCTAATTTTCTAACAACGGGCACAAACGAATTTCTTGTTTTTATGTGTTTAGGATTAGTGTGTTGGCGCTCGAATCATCCTGATAAGATTCAACAACTTTCATGCCGACTCTATTGGCTAGTTTCCTGATACAGTGAAATCACAAAAACATGAAAGCCTGTCAATACTGGAAACTTGCGATCAAGTGTTTAATGTTAGGTTTACAACGGAAAATGTCACGATCATTTTCAAGTAACGGTTATGTCAACTTCTTCATGTCACACACGTTGTGTCGGATCACTTTGTTGCTTAGTCAACTGTTTACTAGTAATGAAAAGCTGTTTTGGCGAACAGACTGTTTTCGGTTATCCAGCATCGGGTCAATTACATAACGCTTTATATCATCATGTTTGTCAAGCCAGCAAAATCAAAAACAATTATTCCCATAATTACGTCAAGTGGTTATGAATTGTAGGGCAGTTAAGTGACAAAACCGAAAACAGACGGTTCGCCAAAACACATTTTCAATTTTAGCGAACTTATAGGGCTAGTCGAACCGTTTACTAGTTAGCTTGGTGGTTCGATATATTCACCGTTGACAGACTGGGGGTCCATCTTCCCTAAGAGAAGTGGGAACATCTATATTATCTAATTACAATTTACAAATGGTTTACTAGTAAACTGTGAAACAGCTTATTGTTAACCACTTATTCACAGTACAGCTATTGGACTCATAATTCTTGTCAAACATTCTGGTTGAAAGAAAGCGGAAGCTCCCAGTTTCGGACAGCTGACACCCTGCACATTTAAATTCTCAAGCTCACTGATGAGAATGTTCAGTTCTTCTGCAGTCCACGTAAGACAAAACAATCTTGTGAATTCAACGGCTACTGTGGTAACCAGTATATATTTTTAAATACCTTTTAAACACTATTTATTTTATTATCAATTGTCAATGAGGGGACCACATAAGTGACATCCCCACTTAAGAAAAATCAAGTTATTTACATGTATTCTACCACACTTTTGCGAAACTGTAATTCTCATTCGATGTAAGATGATAAAGGTTGACGGACTGCACTACATTTGATAGAACAGAAAAATGTGCAAGTTAATTTAGTACGCTAAAATGTTGTCGTCAACGTCTAAGCCTATCGCCTTTAGGCAAACGACTAGTAGCTATCCCTCTTTGTAATCAAACTTGAAAGACTACATGATTTATCTGTGATAAAACCGGGAAAGCACTTTGACTTCTGAATGCCGCTTGACTATCCGGATAAATTCATAAGCTATTTCGACATTCATTTCTTCGCGACATCTGGCCTTCATACCTGTGCAATATTAAGCATAGTGATCTATCACTTTCCGATATGCATTTATTGGATTGCCTAGTCAAGTTAGTCTTTTGTCAAGATGAAAACTACAATGAATCGAAATATGCAGAAAATTGATTGCGATCGATGCAGATTTGGATTGTGTTAATCGCCATTCTGTAACACTGCAGTTATTTCAGGGTTCATTTGCTTTTGTAAATGGTTTTCATCTGGAGGAAACTGAACGAAGTGAGAGCACCAACGCGAGGTTCACTGGACACTCAGAATAACTGGACTTCCTCCAGGAGGCATATGAATTGAAGATTTGGTCGCCAACCCCTGGCATATACAGAAGAAAGCAAAATGGCAAATTATTTTATCCCAGGACGGTGTTGCTGTGGTGGATCTTACTGGTAAAATCCATATTTCATTCTGGAATACCTTTGGACAATAGAACTGGTTCCATCTTAACCTCATACAGTAAATACTTGACGCATTGGGCGGATTGATTCCTTAAAACCAGTGTGATATACTAGTTTCACATGAGTCACTCTCTCAATAGTTTACTCCGTCGTCTAGCTGGTCAGTCTTCCGATAAGGTCTCCAAGGTTAACTATCCCCTTTTGCAAGAAAAGTCGTGAATCAGTCTGTTCGGCTAAGAAACAAGTATTACATTGCACAACATCTCTCGTTCACTCCTAATTCGATCGGTCAGCAGCTTTTCACTGTCTCTCATCGCGTGTTGTCATCTTACAACAGACTGTAACTTTCAGCCCTCCTTTATTTTTTTTTACCTGATGATTAATTTTTCCACTCTGCAACAAAAATGTGGAGACGAATGTCATCAGGTAAAGTGACATTTTTATGTGCTGCATGGAAACTCCGATGTAATCATTAAACGTTATTCAGGCTAACTGCTTTTTATGATCAAACAAGCATGTAGAGTTGTGAGGCACTGCTCAGACTCACCCAGGAACCGCTGTCGTCGGCGTTTCAAGAAACTCATTTCTGAATGTTGTAAATTTCTGGGTTTCCCCTCATCATCATCATTATCACGAACGGCAGTACATCAGTGGTTCACACTTATGCTTAACTGCCACACTTCCTTCAATCTCCACTGTTTTCCAACACGTTAACCTCACTGCGATGTGAAGATTCCGGTACCCAAGCTGTTAGCATGTTGACGTCGGAAATGCTGTCAACAACCACTCGATGGTGTCAGATTACAAAGTTGGTTTAGGGCAGATGAAAATGTTGTCCATATTATTGTAGCTTAGTTTGCTGTTGACTGTAGTTCAGACAATGTCAAAGATAAACACTGTTATCAAGTTACTCACCTGTCCCAAAATAAACAACATACAGACATAGTAAAATTTAATGGAAACTAATAACCAAGGGTTGGCAGACTACGTGCTGAGTCCAATTCAGGCAACATAATTTTCTTACTCTGTTGGCCGATACTTCATCAGTGGCCATCTGATAAATCTTTGTGCTGCTGACAGTCCACTGGAAGTAGATAAATCTTTTTGTTCATTATTTCCAAAATCATAACCAGGTGAGTTGCAGTTCTGTGTTGGTCTTGGCCACTGGTTTAGTATTTTATTATATATATTAGTATATATCATTATTGTCAGCTGTCATTGTTGGGGTTACCCTACGGATTACGGATATGTTTGTAGTGTTCGTCCAAAGTATGACTATGCGCTTGATTTTGTCAAATGAGCTTTGCTTTTTGGTCGATCGTATCTTAACATTTAAATAAAAACGAAACTAGTCAAATCAGTAGAACCTTAGGCTCCCATAATTAGTCACGAATATGTGGATTACAATCTATCGGTCTCTCTACTGGACACCGCAGGTAGCACCTAGGCACATGTTCGGCGTAGATTCCTGTAAGTAACTCTCCCTCATGTAAATCCTTTTGTTTCACTCCCAAGTTCTAGACTTATATGACCCTTCTGAGTTTTCCGTTACTTGCCTGAAAATTTCACGGTGTGTGGGGTATACTTCACTATCAAAAGCTGCGTGCCACTTGAAGGTTTGACAACAAATTGACATGAAGTCCTGCGGACAGAACATACTACTGAGATCAAACTAACAGTTGCAGATGTAAACTACAAGGCTTTTCAGGTGCCTGAAGCCGTAGTGAGCAAATAGCTAGGTTTGAACTAAATCATGTCCAAGAAAGTGTGTAAGCCTACTCACAACTTACAGAGAAGCTAGAATTGTCCGGCAGGGCACACGGAAGGGCTTTTAACTGTTAGGCGTCGTCTGTGACTTACTTTCATAATGATTTTAGAGGAGCCTATGACGCAGTTTACTAGCTCATTATGAAAAATTTTCCTGAAAGTGTATGCATATTTGAACCAGCGATAAGGACATTGTGTCTAATTGGGGCAAGCGCCTTACCAGCGCAGCTACGAAACCACGTCAAACACTTAGAAATTTTGTATCCAAATTTAGTTACCCACTTACACCGCCGTCATGTGAAACTCAGCAACGGATCAAGGGGACTGACTGCCCAAACAGGATTCCCCAAACTGTTCACGCTGGAATCTACGAAGGCCACCGACCGATTTGTTAATTTAGAAAAGATCCAGTTGCAAGGTTTTTCGGGTTCCCGGCGCATCTTCGTAGCTGAGAGGATGGGACATCTGCTGCTCATGGATAGACTATTCCAGCCACTTCTTCCAATCCAATCAAACCAAAATGTTTTGCGATTGTTTTTAACAATGGTTTGCTGCCTGTGTTGAGAATCTTAAGTGGGATGCTACATGTTGATGTAACCTACTTTTGTCACTTCTTTCAGTGTGTAATATTTGGGAAGGCTCCTTGATGAACTTTAAATACAAAGGTGTCGGAACATTTGCATGGAGAATTTGCCGTGAAACAGAATATTCCAACAATATTACAGTAAATCCAGTTTGTTTTATCAGTGTGCTGGGTTGTCATGAACACGTTAGAAGGGTTACTTCGCCAGTTTGGTATGAATATTCCACTTGCAAAACGCAAGCTGTTACAAGACAAACAGGTTACCGCATCTGCTCTCTCTGTTGCTGGTGAACGGCTCTACATTTTTAGGTAGTTGGGTTTCCGTGGACACTTTTTCAACTGTAACAGGTGTTCCCACGGCGTCCCAGTTCGTACAAGTGAAACCCAGAAAATACCCATTAAACAACGTCATGCTTGAAGCCTTCATTTCCTAGGTTGGTTAGCGAATGTCTGAACGGGTAGTGCAACGCCACAAATTGTCACTGTTTATGACTATGCTACCTTGCTTGCCTGCTCCACAAACGGTCAACTTCTCCCTACTCTTATAAGCCAGTGTCAGCGAGGCGCAGGTCGTATGTAAAAAAAGTCGCATTAGCAATGAAATTATTTACCAGCATTTTCTGATCAATCCGATATATGAGCTCGCCAGTACTCTCCCACATGTTCTTCTAGGTAGGACACATCTTACATTTACCGGGTCATCTGTTGGTCATTATCTGGCTTCGGTTCGAAGTGTGAGAGTTTTATTTTGAAAGACTTGCTACGGTAAAGGGTTTCCGGGTTCTCGGAGGGGGACTCGAGAAGTGTGGGCAAACATGGTCGATAATGCTACTGGGTATAACGTTTCCTTATAAAATAACTTTTTTTAAATTCACTATGAGCCTCTCCAACAATATTTGTCGTAATATCGATGCCAAAAGCATAGATACGTATGTATTCGTCAAGATTATTATGAGTATTTTTTTATAACAACCATTTTGCAGAATCACTCACTATTGTGCCCGCAGCATTGTTTTCCGATTCATGTATTGTTTTTTAATGTGGCTTTCAGGTCCAACAGTTTGAAGGTATCATTCCAGTTGCAAATAGTTGTGAACAGGCTAACATGTTGGTCCTACTTTTATTTACATGCATTTTATGCAAAAACCACAAAAACAATAGTGATGCTTTATTTTTAACTGACTGTTTGATTATTGATTGACAGTGACAAGCCTACCGTAGTACTTCTCAGAAGGTAATCTGCCTAGCTTACCAATTCTAGAGTTTAAACGTATATTACATTCGTTTTTGTAGCTGTTATTGCCAAAATATGGTTATTTGAAAAATGATTTAATTCGATAACAGATGATGACTGTAGCGGAACGAAACAATGCGCGTTTTGAACATTTCTATTTTGTACCTGCATGATATAATGACATTGATGAGCAATTCGATTTCTATATTGTTCTACCAATTCATAGAAAAACGTATGCAGTACCCACTGCAACATGTTGACGCGCTTTTATTGATCTGTTCTACAATGATTTCTTATAATTAAAAACCTAGCATGAAGCTAGTCACTTTCAAAGTATTGACCGCCAGTAAGTTCAAACACCATATGGTATATTTTAATTTTTAAGGTATGACAAAACAGAACGAAAGAAAGAAAGAACGAAGAATCCGCTTTACTCCCAAAGTGAGCAAAAGGGATGCCTATTGTTTAGTGGAAATCTTAGCTTACCATGCTTTGTCAGTATCTTTGAACAAAAACAATGAATTGAGATTTTTTATGTGACTCATTTGCGTCCCCATCAAATTAAGAGACAAAACGATTGCAAAGTTTATTGTGTATAACTGAAGAAATAAGTATAACTAGTATCTGTTGTAGATTCAACTGGTCAACTGTGTGTACCAATAAGTAAATTTTCATTTTGAAAGCTAACTATTCCATACATTCTAGCTGTTTGTAAACATTTTTATAGCATTTGTGCTACTTTTGCCCTGGCTATCACACTTATACTGATTGAACCATTATAATTCAAAGTGTCAACCTATCAAAATATACTTTTTGCAAACGGTTTAACGAGTTATCTACGAAAAGGCCAGAAAGTGTACATATTATAAAAATGTGCATTTCGACCCAACTGTTTGCATTGCAAATCATTCTATCGCAGATATGGATGACAAACCACTTGCAAAATTTATGCTGATATTTCAAAACATACCAGTACAAAGATACTAGTGGTATACATATGATCCACATATTTGAGAACTTTGGTTCCTCCTTACTTTTCATCAGTGTTGTCAACTTTATACCTCTTTACAAACATTTGTCTTAGCAAATGTTATTCAGCATAAATGCTAATTGGACACTACGTTTGAATTCATTTGTATTCTGATGGGACAGGCAAATGTTATCACGGATTTTAGCTCTGAATACCGCTGTTTCTAACTTGAGTGAACTCCCGAAAAACTGTTTATGGTAAATTTGTAAGTGATTGTTGTTGTAAAACGGTTGAATGCAAGTCTACAATCGCCTACTCCGGTACAATTTTTAGAGTGAACACCCAGAAGAACCAGATGAATTTGAATACCGACTTATCGACTGCTTTTCAACAGGAATCAGTGTTGCGACGTATTTCTAGAATCGAGATATATTGGACAAAGTTATCATTCACAACCTTACAAGCAGTCTAAACCTCAACAAGATTTTTGGGGCATGACTTCTTCAATTGGAAAAACTGCTGGTGATAATACTACGGAATCCCCATTTCGATTCGAAACACCAAATTTCTGCGATGCTTGATTGGTAGCTTTGCGCTTAATCAAGATTTCTAATACCTACGTCCATTCACTGTTCCTCCTCCTACATTGCACTGCTGTACTTTTCCTGACTAATTCCTAATCCATCTAAACCTACTGAGGGTTGGCTTCCTGTACATTCTCGGAATGTAGTCAGTGAATTGGCTGACATAAAATATGTCCCAGTGTTTTATAAATTTGTCTGTACTCTAAGTTTATTTCCTTTCAGTTCTATTTTGCATTACTTCAAACGCTTATAACTGACACATCATCAACTAAAGTTGGCACGATTTCGTAAACCATGAAGTCTGAATGAAGGTGAGCACAAATAGATGGAAACACGCTGTGAATCGTCAGTAATTTGGCGGTTTGTCAGTAGACATCACAAGCATTATTCAGAGTACATGTTCGAATTGGAGAGAAACATGAAACACTCAATTTCACAGACTTTTAGGACAAATCAATAGATCGATCACAAATTGTCCGTTACCACGATTGAATATCGCTCTGGATATCTACGACTACTTTATTGTGCGCACGAGTGCCAAAAGTGTTAGCACGTTCTTTCAATTTTGTTGGTTTTAAATGCTGTTTTTCTTAGTTGCGGCCCTGTCCGGTTTCTACATGTGCTAATTATTTTCACATGTCAGCATTTGCTGCTGAATTGTCCACTGCGAAACATGTTTGGAATGTGATTTTTAGGGTTATTTTCTTGTTTTTTGAATGAGAACTGAGAATTGATTTGATTCTTCAGACGTAATTCTGTTTTCGTCGAGTTACGTTCTGGACAAGAAAGATTTCAGAAAATGAAGCCTATGGTCAAACCTGCTTGTCAGTTGCCGGAAATTGAGAGCATTGTTTTCCGAACGGCAAAATATTGATTGAAATTCCAACAAAATCTCCGGAATTTGTTTTTTGAATTACTTATCTTAACCGATTCCAGTTGGGATATGGCAATGGATAGTTTCTAAATATGTTAGTACTAGTTGTGATTGATTAACATTTTTTGACATTCTTCATATACCATATTGACTATACAAATTCACTCAGAACAGTAAGGCACCTATGTTCAAATGAAAGGGTTGAGTATTTCAACCGAAGAAATAATGAGAATATGAGTAAGTTTCTGTGACAATATCACGTTACTGCTCACAACATCATAGTCGCAACCCAGACAAGTCGTCGGAAGAAACGTTGTTGTATATCATCTTGTTGGGTTTACAATCCGTTGAAACAGTTTTATCCTGTAAACGACCTGGATATGTTTCTAGGAATTTGCCCAATCGTGTAGCATGAACCTTACACTCGAAGGCTTTGTGTGTGCAAACTCTTCCTGCTGGTGTAATATGTCGAGAAAATGTGGGAAATCTGATTCGAGTTCTACTTTTGCTGTCGTGTAAGTGAACCCATTGCGGATGCGTCTAACATGACTTCTAACTCACACAATTTATGAAAAATCATTTAAAACTTACACAGATTGACAACGTCTTAGGTTTCTTTCGAAATAACACGAGTGGGAAACTTGTGGTTGAAGGACACAGCGTTTGTGATGTTCCTGCTCATTACTTTGCATATGCACGACAATACAGCAGGTAGTTATGTTGGAAGATTATTTTTATGCACACCTGGTTGTTAAAGATAGTCTGACTTGTCTCTTTTGTTTACGAGTACAGTATCTTGCTTAGTGTACATTTAGTAAGCAGTTGAAAATAATTATTCATGACCGGGAAAATGATCAGATCACCCGAAAGGTAATGTTTAACGATGTAATTTAAAGAGTTCGAGCTTACATCTGACGCAGTTCACGGGTTAAATGGCAAAAACACTTTATTTGACGTTTTATGCTCTCTACAAGCTTACCATTGTTATTAGTTCATTGAGGATTTGACATAACTTTTAAGAATACCATTTATTTGTTTCGCAAATTACTGTTCAATAGTCAATAAAACAGAGAGTTATAAGTCGTAGCATGTTGCATTTAACTCAGTAAATTCAGTCATTTGTTTAAACCAACTTATTAAAACATAAAAATGAAATAAATGGCGTGCAGTTGAACGGATGAAATAGTTTGGGTCAGAAGGTCACTACCAAGCAAGAAATACGGTTTGAGTCAATAAATTTTGCGTACATTAATCTGGTCTTCGAAGTTTGAGCAATAAACCTCACTGATAACTAAATTGCTCGGGTTTGAGTTACCAATTTTTTCTAGATGATATATTGCTTGAGTATACTTCGTAATCTGCGTTCTTTCGTTAGCCACGCTTTTGTCTTGATTGAGCAAATTGACCAGCGATCTTGGAATATGTTCATTGACGACGCCATCCATCTGTTTCTTCGTTGTAAATGTCAACTGAACTGCAACTGAATTGCCGGACAGAATAAGTAGCAGGGTGGTCATATAAATAACTCTAAGTACAACTCGGATTACTTCCCTGGATTGATCGTAACTGAGCGCAAATGAATCGCGGATACGTTTAACATAATGCGAACGAAAACTTATGTTGAACTATGTTAATTGGATGATCTGGAAATTAGGGTAGTGGAAGAACATCATTTTTTTTACACATTGTTAACAGTAGTTTTTCTGTTTTGGTTTAAATAGTTTTTAGTAAGCTTTTGTGAATCTGAGTCAGTAAGAACGTAACTTGACGAAGAATCTTCTTTCAGGGATAACATGTTAGCTGTACAAGTTCTGTTTGATGGAGCGAACAACTTTTAATCAACCTGACGCAAAACAAGCATAATCGATATATTGTCAAGATCTAATGAAATTCCCCAAAACAAAGCGACAAAGTGTCCTGCCCAACTGTCCTATTTGTAAAACAGTTAAAAATGTTCAGTCATCACTCGATTCCCAGTGGAAAGTAAACGTCAAACTAGGGCGTAAACAATTTAGGTCATTAAGGAACGTGACAAAACTAATGACTAGTTGAAGCCAAAATGTCAACGTATAATCTATAAAGCAACGCTAGACCATTGACAGTATTACTAAGCACGAAGAACACCAATTTTGGTTTTCGAAATGAACTTTATCAACAAATAGACGGTTGGGGCTATGGAGAGCCCATTAGGACCGGTGTTTGCTGATGTTTAATTCTTTTGTAAGAAAGTTGATTTGCTAAATGCATTTCGGCACTGCTGTTACACAAACGTTATTTAGACGTTATTTCCATGTTTACGTAAACTCTGCAGACGATCGATTAGCCGGCACAACAGTTGAACTGCTGTCACGCTAATTCAATAGTCATCTGTGAACTGGAAAGGAAAGAGTACCTATCGTTTTGGGATCCACAATCGTCGCAGAAATATTGGTTCGATAAAAAGTTCGATAAATCAAAACTCAACCTAGAGTGACCAATCAACTCATTTTAAAAGCTTCGCAACAATGAAGAACTCAACAACACTGATCAGAACCTCGTTTACGCTCGTTAGATGCATTTGTTCAGTGGAATATTTGGCTGCTGAACTTCGACTGCTTACAGCTACGTTGCAAACTAATGGATATTCGTTGACGTATAATAATAGACATAGTCAGCAACATGTAGCAGTAGACAGGGTTCCAGAGCTGTGAGGAAAAACGTTTACATTGAGCTACCATTCGGAGGTGACAATTCTTCGCTATGAAGCACAAAATGGCCCGTCGCATCGATTAAGTGAGCCTACGGTGAGGCTGAAATCGTAGTCATCAACCAAACTCGCCAGCTACCGTTGTCTTCAATAAAGCGGAGCAATCTGTTGGAGTCAGATCACAGCATATTCATCAACTTTTGTGCAAGTGCAGCAACAGCCAATTAGGTAGAACAGACAGGTGCTTGCCATCTAGGACGAAGGAACATCTGTCATTGTGACTGCGCTATCTACTTCCTTCTTTCTGGGATCATGCAAACTTCCGGTTACCTCTATCGCCGGACATGTGCTGCCCACTTTTCATCGGATTAGTCTCATATCAACACAACACTAACCCACGCTTCATGCTTTCCGATGCGGTGTTTGCGATTAGTCGTCTCAAGCCAGCACTATATGTACAGAAGTAATCATACGTAATTCTTCTACTAACGTGTACCTAATACTTTTGCGCTGTCCTCCACCTAATTTACTGTTTTACTTTCTCACCTGTACATCACTACTCTAATATAAATTGATCTGTTCTTTGCTGTTTAGTATTGAAGAAGCGCTACAAAATGATAGCACCTATGAATCCGCCTTCATATTGCTGTGTTCAAATTTGCGAAAGAAACTAATTGTTTCGAATTTATAGACCGATATTATTTAAAAGTAGTCAATCCCACATTCTTAAGAATTATCGAGCAGTGGTGAGGCAAGTATAACACCCATATCTATTTTCCGAACTTGTCGAAAATGAAACAAATTCTCTGGCCACTTTGCCTCTAAGTAAGTCTACCATTTCATTTGCATTTCTAGTGACATATACGTTAGCAAAACTAATGGATGTCTTTGTCAGGGAACATTGGACCAGATCGTCGAGTGGCTGTTCATTTCGAGGGAGCAGATCGCAAAGCACACTTAATCAACCGGTCAGTTAGTAAACATGATCCAGTCTTGCAGGCATTTTGCTGAACTCAAAGAATTTGATTTTGAGTAATACCTTGTAGATTATGCAACGAAGACCAGCTTATTTTGCGCGAAATATATTGACTGAAACTAATTCTCATGCTTGGTAGAGATTTTTATTGCTCAGTTTATCCTTTTACTCGCAAGCTATCCATATAACATTCATGTTTAAATTGACTGTTTTGAGTGAATGGCTGAAGTGGATGTACAATATGTAGGCATTCCGCTTTCTGTCTGTTTCAAGTTTGTTCTTTCATCATCAGTTTTTGTGCCCAACTTTCGAGTTGAATAAGAAGATAGTAACTCCCTTTTTATACTGAACGAACGGATCTGACTATCCGCACAACGGTGTCCATCGAAATTTCAGCGTGCGCCTCCGTTCGGAATGTTTCGAGCAGTTGTACTGATACTATCAATCAATTTCTGGAAATAATCGACTTTGCAACTAGTAGAACTCAGTAACGAGTGAGAAACAAGAACGATTTTACGTATTACAACTACCAGATAATTTCCCACGCATACCGATTTCCCAGTTTTGTGCGACACAAGAACAACAGCACTATGTTAAAGTCGCATTAACACATTCTAGATGTTGAAATTTTGGTAAATCCCTGAATTCGAACACTTGCATGTGAAATGTTTCTAACAGTCTGTTGATATCCGCCCCATTTTACACAACTAAATAAGGTGAGATCAAGACTGAATTTCAGTTTGTAATCGCTGTTGGAATCAAGGTAATACAAAATGAATTTACTAATGAACTGAATATATTCATCCGTATGAGTTGATGGGTGTGAAAACTGAAGTCAAAAGAATGGTTATTAGAATAAGTAGCACTGACAGGCCGTTTGCAGGATTTGATTAGATAGAAGAGATCCAGTCACAAGAAATGCGAACTTCGGCTGGATTTGAACCAGCAAACAAAACATCATGCTATGAACGCGCCTAATGCCTCACCAGCTGAGCTAAAAAGCTACACCGGAAGCTCATACATTTGATATTTGACCTAGTTACTCACCTAGCCCACCGTGTCGAATGGAATCCACCAAATGATTCGAATCTAGCGGAAGTTCAGGTTTTTCGCAATTGGGTCACTTCCGACTTATCACATGTGCTAGTTCACTTATTATTAAATCAGTTTGCATGGTCATCGGCAGTGCTGATGACTTCCAGCGTGAATTGATTGGGAAAATCTGTTTGAGCGGTCGAAAGGGTTGGTCGAGCGAGTTACTAGGTTCAAATGTGAAATTTATGAGCCTTAATCTCTGTTTCGTAGTTCAACTGGCGGGCTGTTTATATCGCTGTTTGGATTCTAGCAGAAGTCCTGACTTTTCGCAACTGGGTCACTTCAGAATCATTAATAAAATGTAAACAGCAATATAACAAAAGCGGCAAACGGGTGTGCCTAAAACTTTTCTCAAGATGCCTTCTCAATTTTTGTAGATTTTTGCTAATAAATATTTCAAAGGCGGTGTAATATTTCAAACAGTTTGCAACGTTGATATGCTTTCAATAATATGATTTCCTGCAAGTAAGTGATAATTAAAATGCATCTGTTACTTTTACTCAAACGAAAGTTAACCATGACAGTCACATGAAAAACTACGGTCTATAACGGCAACTCAATCAAAACTGTTGCACGCAGTGAAAAAATGTAGCCCAACTCTTGAATTACACCATGTTTATTATTCCGAGGAGAGCTACCGTGTTACATTCCGACTCAAGCTTATAAGTGGTTACTCGTTCAAACCATTGCTCAGCGTCTGAACAGTGGTTGCATTGAATTTGTTTTGTCGTGTGAACAAGAATGCAAGTCTTTTGTAGTTTTTCGTTTTGTTTGTATAAACTACTTGTGGATTCAAAACAATTTACATTAATTTGAATTCGTCCTCAATCCACATGCGTTGATTTACATGGGTAATAATCTATTGCCTCAACTCACTGTTTTATTCGATAAACTTTGTAAGTTTAGCTTTTAAGTGGATGTTGCATAGTTGAGTTTATTAAAGATAGGTGAAACGTGATTGTTGCAGTCTTAGTTTCCGTTTCCTTTCTCGTGCCACTTGTTCTGCCAACCGAATCTCTTCAGTATGTGTTCGCACCCAAAGATTTGGCTTATAGTGAAGCATAACTGCTTCAGGAAAATAACATGAGGCAGTCATTGTGAAAGTCGTGTTCATCAATTCAATCTGAACAACAGGGAAATTTTCGCACAGCGTTAAAGGTACTGTGACCATTGTCAAAGCAGAGATAAACAAAACAAAGGAGGAAAATAGGCAGGCCTCCAACGTGTTTGCTTTCTTCTTAACTCTTGCTTCACCGTGCAAATGTTGTACAGCAGGTCGATAGATAAAGTTCGTACACCGCACTAAATTGTTTACACGAAAATAAAAAATATATTTAGAGTAATTTCATAGTACAACGTTTTGTTTCACTATCGTTTTGTTCCTGATGCTATCTTCGTTGTTAATGACTGTTGATAGCTTCAGGTATGTTGTACTACTTGGCGGAGCTTACAACACCTCTAAATTTTGAGTTTTGCTGTAATTATAGACTCAGTTCTGATAAAAAAATGACGCATACCATCGTCTGGTTTTTGAACAAGGGATATCTTCTTCAGTAAGCTGGTGACAAACAATTTGGTATGAGAACAGGTGTATATTTTATTTGCTTTGATTAAGCTGTTGTTATTCGTGATAGTGTAATTGCTTCTTTCATTGACTGTAAAGGGCGTACCATTAATACACGTGTATCTAAAAGGCACTGGTGCTCTCCTTACTAGATAGATGAAAGTTACACCGAGCGATCTTAAATACCGATGCGTGTTGAGCACATCAGGTAATGACACCGTCGAAAATTTTAAGCTCCTAGATAACTCAGCTAAACAAAAGCGAAAGCTTTAGTCAACCGTTTCGCAAAACACAGTCAGTCAAAATTATGTTCGGAAAGCAGTCGAAGAAGTCAGTTAGTCAGTGCACAATCACATTACTGTGGTTTTTTTCAAAGAAACAGTTGCATTGCTCATTGTTGTATAATCCTTTGTCATACTCTGCATCCAATGGACATCCACTAATCTCATGAATAACGGATAAAGCGGCAGATATACGCTTGCGCGTATGTTGGACAATCTATTAGTTAACCAAACTGTACGAGCTTGACTTCCATATTCGTTAGTCAATTTGCGGTTCATCACATCCTCCTCAATATAACGAATTTCTCGGTCCACTGAAAAGATCTGCTGACAAGTTTGGTTGGTTTGTAATGGGGAATAATCATTGTGGAGAGAATACTGGGGTTACCATGGAAAATTCGGTTTCTGTCTGAAAATGTTCGCTGAACGTTACTTATGCTGAGGCCAAATTTGGACCCGGGGAATTTACCCAAGGGCCTTGAAATTGTGGAAGTCACGCAAGTGCGTGTGCTATAATTGAGGTTGGAGCGGACGTTTTTGAATAACCTATCAATCAGTGACTGTAAAAGTGGGCTGTCACATGGCTAACCAATAAATTCAGTTCACATGAAAAATGTTGTCATATAGACAACGTTTACAATGTTGCTAATTCCTACCAGTTATAAGATACGTGATATTTAAAATGAAAGAATGTATCTTCTTCCATCTAGCTCAGGACATAGAAGTTTGAACATATTCGTGTAAACGGAACGTAAAAATCAAAGTATCTTTAGATTCTGGAGGGTGCAACTCCCACAGACATAATAACACATGCAAATCATAAGCGATCGTCATGTCTAGTCAGTTTTCATTGTTTCAATTCTGCAAAACTCTCTAAACACATATAATAACAACGTAACAAAACTGATCAATTGAGTAAAAAGTTGAAAACTCGCAATTTTGTACTGCTGAAAACCAAGCTGGTTAGAACTATTAGAACAGTCAAGATCAGTTTGTTGTGTCAGCAGCTTCATTGTGAATCTATTGAAACTTAAGAAAATTTGACTTTGTTTCATGATACCTTATCACGTGTAATTCATAAGCGTTCAAATTAATTTATGTAGTCAATTTTGTAAATAATTTTAGATGAATTCACAATGAATGAGTTATTTGGCGTTTTATTTCGCCATGGTAGGAATACCTACAGTCGGATTACTACAAGAAACGTAAACTGGTTGCTGACGGCCTAATTGTGAGTGATATGCTATTGAGTTAAATCCAAATTCAAGTGACTTGTACAGGTTAAAATGTTAGTAAAGCATACATTGAATATGCAACTGACAAAATCACTATCATGATCGTGTTTATTTTTACAATCCGCTATCTCGGTGGTTTTCCTGGTCTCTTCATTTGAATACGTTTTTAAACTGCGTGGACTATCTTGAATATTAAACAAAGATTGTATCGGATTTGAAACGTGTGCGTTTCATACTTTAAACATGTGACGGTTGCGGAATGTTTCATTATGTGGGATTCGTCTCATCATTGCTGTTCAGTTTATGCAAGAGGTATCCTTGTACAATCAGTAACATGAATGGCGGGAACAAAACAATGCTTTGCGGATAATCGATTGATAGATTTCAAATCACTTTCAACTTTTGAATGCAAACATATCTTTCTATTCTTTGGTGAGTTCAGATTAATATTACTATTTATTTCATGATCGCAATATCCTCGTTGCTTCATTCTGTTACCTAGCCTGTAAAAATAAAGTGGAAAATGGAGACAAACACTCTTGGTTATAAATTTATATTTTCATTTGTTAGAAGATGAATACTGGACCCTGCGAAATCACTTCACGATGTCATTGAGAAAACACCGTGATTTTTAAATTGCTTTGAAAGATTTGAAGTTAAATATTTCGTCAAATCTTCCTCAGTTTCAAACAAAAGGACTAAGGCTGTTTATAATGGAATAGTCTGCGTAAAAAAGCAACATGTTAATTACACATGTCTCTGCATGAATTGTGTGCTACTTTAAAAAACCACTCCTTTGATTTTAGTCAAATAGTTTGAACAAGTTACATTCTTCCTTGCACTGTGGATAGCAACTTGATATGTGTACATATTTTACAGAAGAGAGTAATTATGCTCATGGATTGCTTTGTTGTTCTATATCCTGCATTGCGGTTTGAATTTGCTCAGTCCGCGACCTTACGCCATGTTTTCTCACAGTAATCCAGTGTGAAACGTACCGGGTTTTGTTCTCAGAATTTTAGACTGTTCCACCGCTAACCCGATTAATGCTTTCGATAAATCGAACAATGTCTCCTTCTGTTCCAGTGATCTTAGCTCTTTGATAATTAGCCCACAACATCCCGGTCACGTCCAATACGATAAGGTCACTTGATATCCGACTGACCGCCTGCAGTAGAAACACTCCATCACAGCCAAGATTATTGTTGACGAAACGCGCACATTCGGTCTCCTCCGTATGAGATAATTGTTTGAGTGCTTTTAAATATTGCCGAATAAAATAAACACGACGAAAAGGTACACACACGTTAAAAATCCATTGGATTGTGTTGAGCACTGTCAGTCCGGCCACAATGACGAACCAAAACCACAGAAACACGTAAACTTTTTCGATAAAATAGTTTACCGGAAGAACGCACTGTAGGGTGTACCTGTTGAAAGAGATGTAAAAATGCGGAAAAAATTAATTGGGCGAATTGATCATCCACTGTTCGTTCTTCTTGAAAAGTATTACATTAATTTGATATAAATATGTTGTGTTCATGAGCTGGACTATTAACAGGTTATCCCAAATGCTGGAACCGTCATCAATGCGAAAAGATTTACGTACCACCGTGCGATCATTGAACATTCTCCAGAACGATAAATAGTGCCAGTGAAAATAGCAGTTTCCCTAAACCTAACAGGATTTGCATTTGTTTCTCAGTGGTTCCTGCTGGGTACATGGAAAATGACGGATGATTGTGTAAGTTCACAACAAGTGATAGCTAAAACCGGTTAGGCCTCGTTACATTTAACTTAAGAGAGATATCCTATGATTAGGTTTAATCGAAATGCATTTTACTGTAAACAGTTGATTTGGCTTTTATATATTTCTAAGAATTGTCCAAGTTCATGCAAATATTCTTCCAAAACAGGAAAGAATTTTTAGACAAAACGAAATAAACATGAGGCTTTTGAGCTGGTATGCATAAGATACATAATATTTCCAGTTATCCAACGGTTTACTATTGAATGAATATAAGCAAGCCTGTGTTTTGTTTTTGATTATATGTGCCTAAATTTCTAAAACGTAGTTTGTGATTGTTTCTTTTTTTCATGTCACTCCTCCTACTCTGAGGTTGTAGAGCTGCTCAAAAGTTTGCAAATATTTTTTAACTAAAACAATGTAGGCTGGTCATTTTTGGGTTGAACGTTTGCAAGTAGTAGTACATCTCAGGTTTACTTCTAACTATCTGATGAACACTAGTGTCCTTAGATTTTTATGAGTAGTATATAATGTAGTATATAATGTTCAAATAATCGCCAACCTCGTTAGTATCGTAACGGTTTGCACGCAAGAAATAAAAAAAATTAGTTTATTTTTTATGAAACGGTAGCGACAGTTAAATGCGTGTACTTGTGCAGTTTTAGTGCCCAATTAAGTTATTTGCTGATTGACCAAGTGTAATTGGATATGCTTGCTAATTTCAACGTGAGTGAATCCAGTATGATGAAGATTAGTTAGATCAGTTTGAATCAACCTTGCGTGGAAGCTTTCTATATACTGCTGTCGATAATAACACACTTTTTCTTCCGAAATCTTATCTTGATACGCCTCAGGTGTTATTGTGAATCTCTGCTACCGTTGTGCAAAATGCATCACTTTGAGATGAAAGCGAACATGATGTGATCGGTTTTGTATTTCTGGGAAGAAACAATACAGGTTCTTTGCTGTTGCTTGAAACGATATTTGCCAAAGAGATTTTAGCAAAGCACCTAGTGTAATCTAAAATTTGGACAGCTGATGGCAGATTGCTCATGTTATTTTTCAATTCAAATTTAAAAACGTTTCCAAAAAAATCTAACAAATTGTGAAAATCATCATGGGTATTAACAATTATTTTGCTCATATTAAAATATAGCAGGAAGTATACTATGCAATAGTTAAATTTGCTATTTAGACTGTAATACTTGTCCCCGGTTATCGTAGATTATCAAATATGTGTTAATGTTTTTCTGGTTAATCATTTCACCGTGGAATAATTATGCAGGCATAAATTCGCGAAAGTGAATTTGTTAACTTTAGCGTGGAATTCTAGACTTTCTTCTCAATAAAACAAACATAAAAACACAGGTTTTTCAAATTATTATGTAAAATAAAGTCGTGGTTAGGCAGCGTTTAAGAAGCTTGCTTGAATATCATCCCAAATTATTTAAGTGAGCCAAATTTTGGACTATGGTGCTTACAAGAATGAAATTGTTTAGGTACACATCAGCTTTATAAGCCTTTCTGTCTAAGCGACTTACTGAAAAACAAAACCGATGTAAGTTGGTTGACAGAATTTTGCCCAGTTTGGATGAATTTATCCTCACTTATAACGCCTGTTGGTTTCAATAAAGCCAACCGTATGGTGTGCATCTTGTGATGTATTTTGTACGCTGCTCATATGGTTACAGATGTCTCTGTGTTAGTATTCCCTTAAGAATTTGATCTATTGCTACAGTCACGTGATAAACGGAGATATGGCTTGTTGAAGCAGTATTCAGATCCGAACAACCTTCTCCATATCAAAAAAAGTGCATTCAACCGTTGCATAATATATATCGACATGAAGAAAGGTGAAACAGGAAGGATAATTAATTTGTCAACGTTCAAGTCACATTTACTTGCAATGCAATGGAAACCTTTATTGTTGTTGATTTCAAGCAAAACATCTTTCAACGGTTGACAAAAACAGTTTCAACAAATTGTCATACGATTATCCATACAGTATTCTTATTTCTGTGCGTGCTTCTGACGTCATTCATCTAGATGAAATTTCGTATTAAGAATGTTGCAATATGTTATAGGACCCAGGTCAGCAATTGAGACGTCACCCTGTTCCTAAATGTATTAGTAAACTGCAATAACTTTAGCAACTGCTGTCTCGCACGAACCGTTGAAATCCAGAACATTTGAAAAACAACGTTTGCACAATAGAAATAGCAAGACAATGTCGAATTAAAATATCAGCTATCAGCTAGAAATTCGTGGTAAGTGTTCCCCGAAGAGAATGTTTGCCAAAATTTTGACGAAGAAAAATTTCCCTAACGCGGCCTATGGGTCTCTTCAACACAAACCTATTAAATGCTGACTAGGTATGTGAGTGAAAAATGTGGCAACTGAAAATGACAAATAACGTTGTCAGTTCTCGGGAAAAGTATATTCAGTATACAAAACGGTTTTCCATGAATTCGCATTGCACATTTTGGAATTATACGGACTCAACCAATGCATATTTAACGGTTTAAGCGACTGGGCATACACTCATCATCTCGCCCAAACGAAAATTGTAGACTCTACTAATAGTTTACACCAAACAGTATTGATTATGCAGCCCCACCTGGGTCCATGAGCGCAAATATGTCAAATATGCCATTTATCTTATTCAACTTCCTAGTTGTACATTGGGTTTGTTTCTTTGTACCAGTCGAATATGGCTGTACGAAAATAAGCGCTTCTGGACTGTGCCCCACCACTGAATGACTTAAATATTTTCAGCTCCGTCTGTTAAATTGTACAGACTAATGTTTAGAACACCATATTTCACACCGTTTTTCAGACGTCCATTTATTATTTACGCAATAACCTTTTTTACTCATCTGCAAAGGCTCCAGCGCGTTTCCTGTGATTTAACTTCAGACTGCAGACCACCTCAAGAGAACAGTCGATAACCACCCTGTCGAATCGAATTAATACATACCACTACAGACCTAGAAAGGACGAGTATGTTCTAATGTTCTCATCTGAAAAGGGCTGGCTGAAATGTACAGATGACTGTGAAGACAGTCATCTGTGTGCATTAACCACAATTCCCTATAACCTGTCACCGTCATCTGTTTGTTGAACTTATAACCCTAGTTTAATATTTTGCACAAGGTCTGCGCTAATTGATATATATTCGATAAATTTCGAATTTAAACTTACGCTTAGCTCTAGGTTGGTATAAATCTTTGTCTTGGTTAAAGAACAACTGAACTTTCTGACGGAAAGCAAAACTAATTATATCCCGCAGTTCAAAACCTGCATCACAGCCGATTTATGAACAAAAGAAGAATCAAATATCTCAATTAGTGCACTTATTGCCATGTGAAAAAGCGTGCGGGATGACTTGTTTACTTAAATACAGTGCCTAATAAAGTATCGAATATCACGCAATGTACACAAGGCAAGATGGATCATATTTACATAAGCGCTCTAATTTTTCTCCTGAAGAACTGCAAACATAGTGAAACCTGTAGTGCCTGTTGGTTCCTCATCAGCCTTATGTTACTTAGATTCAGTGATAGAAAATCAAAACATTAAAAGTAAGCAAAATTCTGACCTGACCAAGTGGGCATGGATAACATATATATGTGCCCTGTAATATGCCTAGGAAGACTGACATTCTTACAGGCAACTGACAGTCATAGTTTTCTTATGCGTAGTCTCGTAACGTTCTTTGAAATTATCATCTTTACAGAAGAGTTCCGGAATAGTGAGTGAATAACCTAAAACCACTATATGCTCAGTTTGAAACCAAGCTGAGAGATTGTAGGGAACTGTCGGGGATGTTCATCGCCTTCAGTTATGTATGCTAGGGTGTCTGATCTCTTCACGCATTTTAAATTCGTCACTGGTGACATTCTTGACCATCCTGAATTTAGTAATGTTGTTTTTTAATCTCCTTCTGACACTAAGTCAAAAAGTGTGCAAAGTACATCTTTTAACTCCTTTCCGGCAGACATTTGCAGACCACTTTGAACAGTATGACTGACTTCACTGTTTTTCTGTGGACTGCGCTCTTCACCATCAAATTTCGGGACTTCTTCGGAACCGTTGCACTTTCGTTCACAGAAAGCCTGCTGGAGAATGTGGGCCGCTTTATAATAACGAGTATCATCATTTCTTCAGCCTATAATACTTCCGATGACAGACTCCCAAGAATAGCAGGGCCTTATGTTGCCTTTGCCAATTTGCATCATCTGTGTCATCAGACGCCGTAGTCAGGTTTAGCCGAAAGGGATAGTGTGCAGTTGATAGATGCGTGCCGTTCTACCCTTTAGTTTGGAAACGCTGCTTGTTTGTGAACGGGTAAATTTCTTTTTTTTTAACCGTTGTTGTCTCCGTAAATCATCACACAACAAAACAAAACTGTCGTATGAGCAATGTGGCCGTTTGCTTCAGCTTATTCCGGAATGTTTTGGGTACGCGATCATTTGGCAAACTATTCAGGTTTTGCAACCTACAATGGCTTTGTCAACTTCTTCTCATGCTAGCCAAACGTTTGCCGCACGGAGGTTCATTTGTCAAGACAACTAACAGCTTCGTAAAACAGCGAGGTTGTCAAGCAGAAACTTGGTCACAAAATAATAAACGTCCGACTAGTCTGCCGGATAACTTGCATGAGTCTTGAAAGCTTGGTTGGGGGTATGGGTAACACAGTTCGCAGCTGAAGCAGGTTACAAGATGGCATTAAGGTTCTCATATATCCAGCTTTTTCAAGTTTCCTACGTACATTTATCCAGTGTTTTCTTTCTCGAACATATTTTTTACCCGGATAATTATTAAGCTGAACTGCGACTCGAACCCCAGCGCACTCTGATCAAGTTCACGATCATCGCGAACAAATAAAAACACCCTTAAACTAGTCCAAGAAACAAAACAAAAAGCAGCAAACGTGGAAACAGTTTGACAGCATTATGTTTCAAGAATCTGCAACAGTGAGCATGAAACGGTTTGTATTTCACCAGTTTCTTCACGGGAACGGTTACGCAGGTCAAATTCTATCATAACCCATTCAAATCCCGTTAAAATGTAGGAATAAAATTGTGTTCAGCCTGTGAGGTTGGATAGTTCTATTTTGTGAAATATGAACGAAGACGCAGTTCACATTGATATCTTGTTTTACAACCTTACCCTGAAATTGTCCCAAAATTGGGCCCATTGAAAAGCAGCGATTATTAATAACTTACACTGAAATACTTCGCAGGTTTAGTTGTCACTATTGTATGATATCACTGTATAGGTGGTGTTCAACCACATTTGTCCTTATCCAAGTGGCATAACAGTTGTCACACTTTCAAACCATAATGAAAGTATCAATTTAGTTTATCCATTCAAAGTAAGTGGATAATTAGCCTGTAAGCATGTCAACAGAGCCAACTGGCCGACAGTTACAATGTAGTAAACAAAGTAATACAATAGACTGTGTAGAACAAACTGATGGAAGATTGTTTTGAAGAATTTAATTGTTTCAATTCAGTTGTTGAGATGACTTTTGAGATAGGATAGACGTGAAGCGGTACGGTTGATGTGCACAAAAAAAGTGAATATTCTCCGGTGTAATTCTGGGTAGCATATTTGATGAGAAATTTAAGAGAGTATGGAACAAGTTGAGCAAAATATGACACACATTTCTCACAGGTACTTCCGTGAAAAAGAATGGTACACTAATAAGTAGTTCAACCAACGATTTTGTTTGGATGGGTGAAATATGTGAATATATGAATGTATAAAGTATATGAATATGTGAGATATGTGCATTGATTGTGAAAGTCGAGGCGTTGACTGAAGTCGAATCAGCGGTAAAAACCACACGTGTAAACGCGGCAAAGACTTTAAAGGGAGCGCAAAAGCCAGGCTAATATCTCATAAATTTCGCCTCTGGATTTAAATAGTTACGTGTCCCAACTTTTACTATAGAGGATATTAAGAATTCGGGCACATTATTTAGAAGGTTGAAAGCCTAGGTTTTATCGTGCAGTTCATCCTGGAATTCAGCAAAATTAAACAAAGTTTGGAGCTCCCGGCGTGGCGCTGAGGAACAAATTTGGAATGCTAGCTGCCTTAGTGCTTTAGTAGTACGAGCTCAGCGGAGGCATATTCTACTTTCTTTTGAACCCAATGCATAAAAATGATAAATTGTCCATTCCAGGAGCATAATTGCCTCAACAAATTAACTTGGTACTTTGCCAAAATTTCATCGACTAGAACTGAGGAGAAATAGAAACTGTTGACCTTGAACCAACAACCTTCAATATTAAGCTGCTAGAGAGATATTAGTCAACTGGACTGGAGAACAACAAGTTAACACGTAACTTTTAGTGATATTGCTACGAGAGGCTATTGCTTAAAAGTAATGATCCCAGTTGTGGACCACAGTTAGAAGTGTGACCAGTCAATTATCTATTATTTCGACCAATTAACCATTTGCTATTACCATCAGTAGAAGCAAGACAGTCAGCTAACAGCTGTTAGACCATTTTCTCCTTTACGCAATATTCCAATATTCAACGCTTAATGCTGTCAACGACAACTGAATTGCGTCAGCAGACTTTTTTTTGCAGAGGAACAAGCGAGTATTTCGTACTTATCCATAGTTTGCGTGAAAGTGCCACAGGAATTAATTTTTGGGAGACTGATGTTTAATTGATCACAGGGATTGCAAACATTGCATCCGGCAAACTGAGTGTGTCATAGAAGTTTCTTTTGCACTGATCCAATCAGTACTTTGGTGGCAATTTTGATATCTTGCTGTGTCATAAAACTCACAGTTTATTAGTTTATTCTATATACCTATCAGTGAGGCACTTGGATGAAGCAAACAACCGTACATCACTTACAGACGAGGATGTTCGAAAACCGGGTTAAATTCAACAGACTAGATGTCTGTGGTGACATGTTTCTTCATAACTGTGAGTGAAACAGGGTTGCAAACATCGATATTATAAGTAATATATTTTCTTTATCTGTTACTGAGTCATACGGATGGAAATATTTCGATAAGTGAACACCAAAGTCACGTCTACTTTTATAGTTTAAGTTGACCTGTGGTGTGTTAACCTTGGCCGCGGAGCCATAAAAACATTCCAATGATACAGGTGAACGAATTTTGATAATCGCACTCAAAATTTCAAAGCACTGGACATGTTTTTAGTTGGGTTTGAAACGGCTTAACTTAACGAAACAGATTGCGCTTGAATACTGCTGCACAGCCGATTTATCTACGGCGCAATAAAGATGACGTTCAACAGAGATGCGACGACATTTTCGTGGCAACTATCTTGTATATGAAATGTATATTTATTTTTGAAGAGAGTTAGCGAAGTACGGGAAACAAAATATCAACCAAGTTGGCGTTCTGCTAATATTAGTGCCTAAGTACCCTTTCTGTTGCGTTAGAACTAAGGCTGTGCTAAATTCGGTTGAAATTTCAATGTTCAAGTTTATCGAACAAAGCAGTCGTACTGGCGGATAGAGATTCTCAGGGTCTTTGGACAAGGTTGGCTTGGTTTTTGCTCACAACTGCTATTTAACAGAGTGAATGAAAGTTTCGTGCTGGACGGTTAGTTTCGTTGCACCCAAACATTCAGGTAGATAACCATACAAGGCTTTTAATACCTGTTGTTCTTGACTTACCAGCTGATCTTATTAGTAACATATTAGAAAATTCCCGGATTTTGTATGAAAAATTGAGATTGTACATTTCAAGTGGATTAAACTCACACGAACACTTGATTACTAATTGCACACGAAGAGTGCCTGGCTGCATAAAATTGTGAGAACCACAACATTGAACAAACTGTAAGCGCCAAAATTAAACATCGTCTCCAATGGTTATTTGAAAAGCAGCGCCACCTTTCAGTTCTAATATTATTCATCCGAAACTTATAAGTTTCGATTGATAGAACTAAACAAATACCAACGTAAATAACACATGTTTGCGTTTAAAGGTTTTGAATAATCCATTCTATGAGAAGGATTAGGTACAGCGTGAATTAATTACGTCAAATGTGACGCACCTCGGGGTTTAGTTACACTGTTTTATCGGAAGTGACAAAAATGGTGAAATAATTTTAAAACTGATAACATTATGGTAACCACCGACGACACACTAATAGGTATTGTATCGTACTTTTATATGTTAAAAAGTTGGTGCTGTGCTTATCGCTAGTGCTTTTATTACAGATGGTTGTACCTGCATTTCCTATATGGACAGATTATTATTCAAACTTCACGACCCATTTTGGTTTACTAACAATATAGAAATGCCTGAACTGTGGTTCTGGTCCTAGTTGTTTTCGGGGTAGTGGTTGCTGATTTACGTATGGAGGTTGAATGTATAGACAAATGATTCTATAATTTTGCGCACTGATCGGCGAGTTAATACCACTTGTGTTTTCAGTTAAAAGGTTTAATTAGTCGGGAAAAATTAAATAACTGACCGGAAAGCTAAAACTTCTAAATGCCAATTATTCGGTCACTTAGAATTGAATCGAACCTGTCAGAAATCCCTCATTTAGCAGTTTATGTCAAATGACATTTACGACACACCTAGTGAGTTCGGTATATAGACGACTGACCAACATAAATGCTTGGCGCATGCAAAAACTAATCGACCTATTCTGGATTGTGTGACTGCGTTTGGAAAGTGCAATCTTTACGTGCACAAAAACAAATAGCACTTAATGTTTAGTTCAGCCTTGGAAATGCTATGGCCCAGGCAAACTTAAAAATCAATTGCCGTTTATATTTCGGAAAGAAAAAATTGCAGATAAAACTAACCCTCAAAATGTTCACCCAGAAACATTTCACTTTTCTAACAATACATATCAGAATAAGTTGAATTTCTTTTTCATGATATTATATTGGCGCCATTGTTTTATAAATAACCTCCACGAGTTATATTGTCAATATTTCATATATCAACGGAGACCTAAACTCGGTATAGTTGAATCATTGATAGTTTTGTGCCAGCTTTTGGATGAACGATTTGTCAGGCCGGATATATTCGGGTATCATTCATTATACTAAACCGGATACGTTGTTCTTTCGATGAAATAGAAGCATAGAAGAGATATGTAGGTAAATTAGAAACGTTCAGTTATTTTCCTTCAACAAAATTTAAAACTGCCTGTTTGAAGAATATTTTCTGGTTTGCTTTCTCTGCTTAGCTGGTTTAATTGAACAATCACCATCTGGTCTGTTTTTTCATCCCACACACAGCTATTTTTGAGTTATTTCCTATGAAGTATTATACCGTAGAAATTTTGTCAGCTAAAACTTATGTGTAACATATAGAAATATGTGTCGAACCGTAATGTCGAACAAACGTCCGAGCAATAATCCTTTTCTCTGGCAAGTCCGCTTAAAAGAGGATTTAGTCATTATTTGACTGGCAAATTAGCAAACAGTTATAAACTTTTAACCAATGAACAACGAAAAATGAATTAATTACTGAGGTAACATCATACTTATTTTGATGAATATTACCAGTAGATTATGGTTCACGTTTTCAGGCATACAACAGTGATTTGACATTGCCATTCTTACTGCTATTTAGCTGGTTGATGCCAGTACTTGTTCTTATATAAAATATTGTTAAATTCGTGTCTGAATCGAGTAGAAAAACCATACTGGACCCAATGTTGTGTTCGTTGAAAAGCAAATTCAAAGTTCATTTTAGGCAACATACTTTCGGGATAAACGTGTTTATATCTAGCCAATAACGAAAGCAAAATGTTTTATACCCTACATGTCAATTAATTCCAAGTCATCGATTCTTGGTAAAAGTCAAAGATACCAGACCCAACGAGATCATACCTGTCAGTTAACAAAGAATTTTGTTCAATCAGCTGGAAATCGTTAGCTACGTTGGACTTGATAATGAGTGACTTTTGTTCATTTTCAAACATTATCATTGCCGATGTACAGGTTATTAAAATGTCGTAATTAGAGAAAATGCCGCAGAAAAGTTTGAAAAAAGTTGATTGGTTTTATCTATTTTGAAAATTCTTGTATCACGATAAGCGAATATGGTCATCTTGACAAATACACAATGTATTGTGAACTGGGTTGCCTGATGTGATTCAACAAATTAAAAACTACTAACCAAACTGCGGAATATCATGTAGGAGTTGTGAACGGCGCTAAAGAATGCTAACAAGCGTTACGGAGAATTCAAATACCTAATGCAGGATTAACTGAAGGAAATGTTTTCATAACGGGATGACTACTAACTTACTCTAATGACCTACAGAGAGCTGAACATAAATCATACAATCCTAAGACTATAGCTTGGAGTGCATACTCTTAGGTAGTTGAGATGAACGACATTGGCGGTTTTATTTTAGTTAGATAAACCGAACTATCACATATTTGGAGTAATTGTGTATCACTCGTGCTCTATGTTTATCATAACCCAGTAATATGATAATAACATTGATTCTTGGATGGTTACCATATTTTACACATACTGTCGAAAAATAAAGATGCGACATTTTCAGTTGAAGAGCCCAAAAGAGAAAACTGGGTATAATGAAAAAACTGGTTGTTTTGGACTAGCTGAATGAATTCATCATGGGACGTAAATCAGGGTACTAATTAAGTTTGCACACATTGTCACTATTCACGAACTAGCAGAAAAAAAGCAGAGTCTAACCAAACTTGCAGGACAGAGGGATGTCTAAATCCTAAGTGATACCAAGAAATAAACTCACAAACATTGGTTAGGAAGCGATCGTTGGTGAGGGCCTAGATCAGACTGTTTATGGCTGGCAAGTATGGTTTTCTTATGCTATATGATTTTTGAAGTGTTCGTAATCATGAAGTCGCAAATAATAGCAGGATATTATTCGTGAGTGGTTTGTAGCCGAAAGGAGTAAGTTACCTTATAATAACGTCCTGCTCTTCGAGCATTCCACCAGCACGTTTAGTTGAAAGGACTTATGAAGTGGTTGACAGGGAACTGCAAATTGTTGTTTTAACAAGTGGCAGGTAAAAACAGCCGACCTTTGAGAGCGGCAGGCGGTTTTCCGCATTTTACATGTGTTTTGCTATAACACTAATCATACTGATACACAATTTTTAATGAATACAATTATTAATGCGGTCAGCCTTGTAGAGATTTATGCACTTGTTCAACCGTCCGTGATCGGTTGGTTGCGCCAAACATAATTTATTCCAGAATAATCGTATATGGTGGGTTTTGTTGCATGCATTTCCAAAAATCCATGTCAATTTTTGCCTTTGATTATTTCTGTGCGCATTTTTTGTTTCTTTTCCAAGCTCGTTACACCTTTCGTGGTTAACGAGGGTAAATTCGCTTCAAATTAACAGCGACAAAAATGACATTATGGTATGCGGTTAACAACCAATCGGATGCATAACACGAAATAAAGCTAAATAACGAACGATTGATACAAAACAGACTATATGGTGAAAGTCGCACATGACCGTTTAAATCAAGGAAAACAAGCTTAAATTAGATGAACAGAAAATGGTGTATCAAAAAGTTATCGATTTTGTGTACCAGTAAAGCATAACGACTTGCGTGTAAGTAAAGTTTACTCAATATCATTGGTCTTGAAAGATGCTTAAACCACAACTTTATCAAATGAAGATAAGCATACTTCCTGTTTTAAATTTAGTTAAAAAGCGTTACAGAGAGTTCAAATTAAGAAGCAGTAATAAAAATCAGTGCGGTTGTTTTAATACCTTGCCTAGTTGTGACACAGTGCATGTCAAAATGTCACCCCCGGGTATCATAATAATACATCACTGGGCATAAACTGACACGCACTGCATTAAGGTTACTAGCATCTGTGCGTGAAGGACATGGTTATTCTGCGTAGTTGAATCGCTCAACCTTCATCTAACTTTTGCTTTCGGGTAAATGCTAATTAGTCAGTCTGCTTTCTACATTCTGATCAATCGACAAATGTTCATATGTGATTCGGTGGAATTTTGCTCATTCGAGCTATTTGAAGACTGGGTGAATGAACGCAAATATTACTCTATCCATCACTACCGAGTGGTGAGCGGTAAAACCAACAGTTTTCCTAAGTTCCTCTGGTATAATGGATATTTGGGCTATGCCTATTCAAAAGTACTGCTCTTTGAGTTTCATAATTCTGAAGTTTAGTTTCAGCCAACAAACCGATGTCATCGGTTCTCTTTATGATTGTGTTATCTCATTTGCTCCATCTCATTATGAGGCAATTATTCCAAAGTTAGCCCAAATAATAGAAATGCGACAAATACTATTGCAGTCAGACCGGGTCGATCTTCTGCTTACAAAATTTAAACTCACAAGTGAGATGATTGTTTCTTTCTTGAATGTATGGGCAGAGTGAAGGGGGAGTGGTTATTAGCATGATCTGACATGGTTATGATTTCTTGATCTATAATAATTACTGACACGATGCAGATACTTCATGTAATTTCCCTGTTTTGACTGAAAACTGCTGTAGACAACCCATTGGGATGGATAGTTTGATTTTAACTGATACAGCAGATTGTCATAGCAGATACAAAATCATTGCTGTCAAAAAGGTCACATATCCACAGGCCACTGAAGAATATGACCATAGAATGGTAGAGTACGTTGGTTGGTGTGGTTACATACAAAGATTAACATCGCGAAATCAATCAAAGCTGCAGAAATGGTGAAAAACTCACGCCGCACCATTGGAAAATCTCAGTAATACAGAGGCAATCAAATTGCGCTCCATCATTTGAGTTTAAACGGTCAACGAGCAGATAAGCAGACATCTTCAATAATCTTAGATGTTATGTTTGCGGTTTACTGCGTTTTTTGAGTTTTACAAAACAATGTGATTCAGGTCGGTTCCGTGGGGGGCGATCAAACCGACAAGTAAAATTCGAAGTGGAAAAGAAAAATGTCGACCTTCTGTCTATAGATTTGAAAGATACTGCGGATACCCGCGTAGGAATTAATGTTGGATCAATTGACGTTTTTAGGACACTTTAATCCAAGTACCAGCGGGAACAATGTTTTGGAAATCGACTGGTACCAATTCTTGAACGAAACGTGATGAACGTTGTTTCAAATTGAAGAATAACAAAAACAAGATACAGTGCATGGATAAAAGTAAATGGTTTGCAGATAGTAAATTAACGAGACCAAACAGAATATTCCCTTCTACAACCCTACTTGCCCACTGATCTTAGGTAGAAAACGTGCTATTGTGAACAGAATGATCAGAAGACACAAATTACTATGAGTTAGTTTCGTGCACTTTCATCAGTCGTAAATCTATGTCTAATAGGAAACAAAAATAAATTGCTAGTTTGTTGAACAATTAATACGTACGAACTGCTGACAACCACGAATTAATGGATACATATATATGTATACATATACAAACTACCGTGAGTCTAAACACCAGGTGACGTGTTCATCAGCAATTTTGATAACACATTTTAGAGTAGGCGTTTAATAAATGAAATTGGAATGAAAATGGATGAAACCAAATCAATGAAAATAAATAGTAATATTTCTAATGTGGATGCGTCACTTACTGTTATGACCTGTTTTATTAATAGCGGTGCCATACAGTGATGAAAACAATTGTGAAATTTCCAACCTCAGGGCTAAAATTCATCGACTTTACTCAGAAGAACATTAGATTTTCAAAGTTCTTGATCGCGTTTTTCCCTGGTCAGCTTTGGTTTTCATCTAACAGTTGATGAGTTCAAAAAATAACGCCAAATGTTGAAAGCACGTAGGCCAACTATAGCAGACTGGGTATCTGCGTTATTCAGCCAACTGACTACGTAATCTGACCTTACAAAAGCACATATTGATGACTGATTGCCTTGTCCACGTCATCATCACACTTGGTGTAAGCCGACTGTCAAAGTCATCGGCAACCAAACATAGAAAGTTCGTTTACGTCATTATTACGAACAAATTGGATCGTATAGAAGCTTCATGACCTTATTTTCTATTAACAATAGGAATATGTTTGATAATACAGGCGGACGTAAATTAAATATTTTTCAGTACTTTTTTTATTAACGTCGAACGCTGAAACTGGTTTCACACTGTTTGGGTTTATTCATGATAAACATAAAAGAATTGCTCACAAGCACGTTCTGTCGTGTCCTGCATACTTCCACTACTTACCGAAGCTATGCAAACAAAAGTTCATCAATTTGCTTGAAATCCATAGGCAATGCTGCAGACGTTTTCTCCAATACAATAAATGTATTCACAGGGTTGTATAGGTGAAATAAAAAACCAACATTCCAACATCTCCGTTGCTCTAATGGTGGAGGAGTTAATTTTTTTAAGAAGTTCGCACGTGTTCCCAGAAGTAAAAAATATTGAACGTAAACGAAACAGAAATTGCAGTGCAGTAAAACATCTTCAACTGTTTAAAACCTTTGAGGCAGTGAACTAAAACGTGCAACAATACACTTGCTGACAGACACGCAAGGGGAGTACGGAAGTCACAGCTGGAAAGACAGACAGACTTACAGCGAGTCATTCTTGACTACCATTTGGAGGGCTCGATAACGGTTGCCAACAAGGCTGTATCGCGGACTGACACTTGAGTGGGTGCCAGAAACAGGGTTTGAAACATTTCCAGTGATTTCAAGAATAAAATGTAGGTTCCAGAGTGAGAAGATCGTAACTGAGAGTGTGTGTTGTACAGCGGTGTCTTATATGTAAGAGACTAAGTTATAACTGACCATATCAAGTTAAGAGAAGATGGTCTGCGTGCAGATTTCTGCATGGTAACATTGTCAGTCTTAAAATATTCTTAATCCACTGGGCAATGGTTTTTCGCTGACAGCTTTGCTGGGTAAACGTTTATTTCGAGCCTGGCAATCGCCTTAGTAGCTCAGAGGTGAAAGCTTTCACGGTGAACACACCTGATTCGTTTAAAGGCGACAGGCCTATATGTTTGTGGAAAGTTCCACTGTAGTAATACATGTTATAGAAATCCCTTGGGGGTAAATCTTAGATTATTTATAGAATTTTTAATATAACTGATGCATTTTGTTCCCAACCAGGTGGTTTATAAATATAAATTGATCAAGTTACTGTTTTCATGACTGTTATTTTTGTGGTAACCTAAAGCTCGCGACTACTACAGTAAAATAAAGTTGATCGGTAAACTCCATATTGCATTAATTTATACTGAATGATTGAAGACTGTCGGTGGGGAACTGATTATATGGAATTATCATTTTGATGTGCATCTACATCATCTGAACGGTACCTAGTTTGCAATATCCTTCCCGACCGGCTTGGCAAAACGCGGAATTCTCGAACATGAGCAAGGGACAAAAAGTGGATATATTTGTTGTGTTGACGTTAGTTAAATATCAGCCTGTCAACCGACCCTAGACCTTTACCCATAATTAAGGACAGATTATATAACCAGCATGCCATATAAGCGTGGAAAATGCCAGTTTCTCATTACTGAATTTGTACAGGAAAATGAGATCTACTGCTCTGCTCAAATCTTTTGATAGTTTGATTTTTCTTTGTCTTTATGTCGTCTGTTAACTTTATCCAAAAGTAACACGCAACCGGAAGGCTTCAGATACGCCAGGGTACATCATGATATCCGTAATATCGTTTATTTAATAGTTTAGTGATGTCGGTTTTGCCTTGCGGGTGTCCTGCACCCATTCTGAATTAGAAAAACGATAACTGAATTAGAAATTATAGGTCGATAGGTTTATCTGTGCATCCACCTTCGAACTAGGAAATAATTTTCCACCGGTTTTGAGTAGAATACCGGCGTTTTAACCGTGGAAAAGAGTTGCCTGTGGATCGGGTTGGCCAGGCGGAGGCTGTCGAACGATACTGAGGCATTTTATTTTGAACCAAATGGCATATTTTTACTTCGGTTTCAAACTGTAGCAACGAGATGTGGAGAATTTCATGTGAACCATTTTCTACCAACAGCCGTAAGCATTTGTGTACAATATAAACATTTTTGATTTGATGAATTCTGAATTTTTAATCGGACCGAGTTGCATCGATAAACATGATAATACAATCGCTTCGAAACAAAACTCCATTACACTGGAGTGTTCTATAAGGTAATCGTTTAAGGCACATTATAGAAAATCTGGTTCCAGTTGTAAATTAACGTGGTATTAACGCATGATGATTTCCGTTACATTAAGCTGATATATGTGTAATGTTCATCACATTTGGTCGTTCGTTGTAGTCTACACAAGAAAGTTCCTGGTAAACATAACTCCTATTAAAGCAGTCTCAGACATTTCCACAACACTAAAGGGTATTTCCGCGTTAAATACATGGTTTCTGAGTTGAAGTTCCTGGTGGACTGATCCCATTTAGTATCAAACCTCCAAGTAATGTAGTTATTGTAGTCTGCACACTGTGTCAGGCAGGACAGTATTTAGACTGTGAATTATTTTGATCACGCTAACAGACTTTTGATTTATATGAACTACACATAAGACTGCGTTACAACACATAAATATCCTACCCTACCTAGGAAATGCTTCTTGATTAATGTGTCAATAAGTCGTCAAACAGATTCCTTGATCCAATTCCCTATCCTTATCTTGCCTTATACCGAAGGTAAGCATTTTGTCTTTTCGCCTGCTGTCTTTCCACGATATATTTGGGGTGCTCAACGCGGAGAGATTGCACTGAACACATATAAGATGATGATGGTCTACTTTCTTGAGGAATGTGACGATATTGGTATACAGGACACACCGAATTGTAGTTTTGATACTGACTAAACGGAAATCCGGACTTGTTCCGCAACCGGAAACATCGGATTCAACATAGTAGAATTTTCTTTTCATTGTTGCCGGTTGAGGTAATTAATGTGCGTTGAATTTCAGGAATGTTCGTCGTGGCGTTTCACAGATTTGTCAGAAGAATGAAGCTAATTGTTCCTTGCACTTTTAATATTCGAAGATAACTTTCCTACTCTGCAGTCAGAACCTCAGCTCTGCGATGCATCCGCGGGAGCAGATCTCTGTACTATTCGGATTGGGTGTTTTTATAAATGAGTGGTTTAAACTTCGTTCTTCTAAAGTTTTACACGCTTCCCACGAACCACAGGAAATCCGTCACCTTTGGTTGTCAAGGTCATTATTGTTGAAGACACAGTGAAAACATGTTCAGTTGGTTTTATCCCAGTTGCCTAATGTACATGGTAATGATGTGTGCTAGTTATTGCCATCACACAAAGTCACCGCACACAAGCATGTCAGTCTTTGAGCTGCGTTAACCATGTTAACAGAACGTGTTCTAATGTCATAACACAGTGACGTAAGAGAAATTTCCGTTAATTATAAGTCGCTTACAACGTTTCAGTCACAATCTTTTGGACAACACTGCTTTCATCTGTCACATATGTAGATCGAGTGATACCAAACGGTCCCTAGCTGCATGTTTTATGTAGTTGACGAATGTATCATTTTAGGCGACAGAATGGTATTAGTCTTTGTTGGGGTATTCAGCCCACTCATTCATGTTCTGATTGTTCGAGACTGTTGTATACTGAACCATTTTATGACGCGAATAGGGACACACTTGCTAGTGCAACGTAGAACGAGTTTTCAGTGTACAACTTATGTCGTTGATGCGATCAGTACATAAACGTGGTCCCAGGGTAAGTATTAATATAGTGTATATTCACTAAACCGGTTTACCGTTCTGAATATATGCGTGCCACAGAGTAGCGGTAATTCACATCTACGACGAAGTAAACCAAGCGGCTTGTAGACCGCGGACAACTAGGTCAAATAGATCATGTACACCACTGAGTATACTTAAGAGATTTTGAAGCACTTTGGTCAGTTCCCGATTTAGTTTGTAATAACTGAAAGTACACCGTCAACCATGTTGACAGGTTGAATAAGCATATATATGTATCTAGCAAATCAAAGTATCATTTTAGGTTTTTTAGAGTAAGCTACTATTCCAATGGAAATGTGCAATTTTCTAACGGGAAAAAACTAGATAGTTTTATATGCTGATAATATGTCATTTCTTCTGCAGGCTAAAATCAAGACAGAAATGATAAACCTTTCGTGCATCTTTGAGAAGTGCCCGTTCACAATGTGGCTGGTGGTTGGTGGAAGTATGAGGTTTTACCACTGAACGAATCGGTCAACTTATCTGTCAACACGGTTTAGTTTACCTGACCCATAACCTGTCAGTTGCTTTTGAATAAGCTTAATTCCCCAACTTTGTTTCAGACCTCAATATTCTGATGTGATTGCAAAGTTCTATCCAAATATCTTGTCAGATTCTATGTTCTTTTCAAAATTTCTGTTTATCTTGTTATCAACAATGGCAGAATCCACAATTTTCCTCTCAAACACAGTTATTTTCTGTACGTTTTCCATATATCTTTTTCTCTTACCATGAAATGCTTTTTACTGGGCGTGAATAGTTGCTCACTGTACATTTACTGTCATTCATACTCTGAATTGCCGTTTTTCCCTACTCTGCCACGTGTTTTCTATGTTGGGTTGTTCTGCTTTCTTTATCCGAATAAAATGAGAGCAACAAAAGTGTTCGCACACCCCAAACATATAACAGCTGTGTGATGTATGACACGTGATGAAATAATGCTCATGAATAGAATCTTTCAACCACAGCCAGAGGAGCGATGATCTTCTTTCCGTATAGTCGCATACTATTAGAGATAAAGTTGTGAGATAAATGGATGTATCAATTCATACATACGCTCTGGGTCATCCTCTGAATTGCCAGATTTTACTTAAACAAGTTTTAACGTTTTGAATTTATAGATTTTGAGTCCTCCACGAAAATTATATTACAGTGTTGCAAATTTGAATGCCTACATTTTTCCATCAAAATCTAAGACCCTTGATAAAATCTCCTCAGACTGACACAGATGGATATCTTACTGTTTCGTAAAGCATACATTTTGAGTGAGGCTCAAAAGAACCAAATAATCTGAGATCTACACAAATGTGTTGATGAGTATTTTGCTTCAAGCTAACTAAATTCGTTCAAACGTAATCTGTTTGTGTTTTGATGCATGACCTCCTGTTCTTTTTAGTTAATGTTGTACAATTTGTCCTGGTATTTTCAAATCTAACTACCATAGAGACTTGTAGTCGTAAGTGATGGAAAGGTGTCGAATTTACTCAACTGCACAAACGTATCCATGGCGTTGATAATGAGGCGTCTGCGTTGCCTTGAGAGTTTATTTTTGCCTGAAAACAACATTCTGTTCATTTTGAGGGAATATGGGGTATAAATAAAAGATGTCTTCCAGTATTCAAGGAAATCCACCGCTGGATAATCTGTGGAACTATTCATTGGCTTTCACCAAACTATCAGGTCTAGGTATATGCCGTAATAATGTCTCGATGACTTTAAGAGCCGGGCAATCAGAGGATGTTGAGTATCAATTCATCAACCGGCAACTATCATATTCTACATTCGTAGTAAACACATTTTCTCTCATAAAGCTCTGGCTTGACTTCCTCTCGAATACTTCAGGAAACTTTTTACATTTGGGAAGTGTTACAAGTAACGGTAAATAAACCGCGAATTAAACGACTAACATGGTGTAGCGGTGGAGAGCCCTGTGTGTATTTTACAAATTCTTAAGTTTCCACAACCAGTTTGTGCCATTTAATAAAAGTGGGGTGGTAAAAAGCTGTTTTGACCTCGTTGGGTTTTACGAGCGTTATGCACACCAGAACTGGAAACGACAATTCGTGACAAAGTATCAGTTTGTACTTCAGGCACATCCACTAGAACACGAGGTCATGGTCAGTGGGGTTTCAGAAACGTATGTGAATCACGTTCTATAAATGTTGCGCTTACGTTTCTTATAGACTGAGATCGATCATGCGTTTGCGATTGACAAGTAAAAACCACAAACCGTGGGGGTATTTAGAGAAGCTTTTACAATCAAGTGGGCCCACTGATCATCCATGTAAACCTGAGACCTATTCAATGGTTGTTTGTTCCACTTTTTAGCGCACTTATTCGAATTAACTGTCCTTCGCTTTGCCCTTGATCACTGAGACCAACTTTTTGGGGTCAGCCGTAAACGGCCGATCAAATGTGGCAAATGATAAAGGGGGCGCGATAGCAAAGCGAATCGTCGTGTGCTTAAGGCAGTGATTGAAAGGCATGCACCAGACGGTGCTGGTCTAACCATAATTTATTAATTGTATGCTAACGTCGTACGCATTTTCGCTTAAACGGACAATTTCACTTTATGACCATGTTGACATCATGCATGTAAATGCACAATTCACATTTTGATCGAGACTAAACGAAACTTTTCCACTTCTGATAAATTTGTGGTTAAACACCAGATGGAGAAAGTATGTCCACAATTGAGTGGTAATTGGTTTTGGACGATTATTCTCCATACACTTTACTTTTTCAGCCCGTTGGTACCGATCGTAATATAGTTCACACTTTGTTCAACCGTGCCAGCGGAATTTGGAATACTGATTATCTGGAAGATGAAGCAAAAAGTTACTCATCAATCTTGGGTGGCAAACGACCATCCAAAAAATGGTGTTCACTCTCCCGGCAGGCTTGAAAGGATGTGTTAATCAACATTCTCTTATAGGAGTATTATCGTTATGTATCGCAAACTATAGTGTTCTGTGAGGAGTTATTTCTAACTTTTCTTATCTATTCACCTAAAATTGCAGACACCCATATAATTGGAATGAATCAAAACTTGTCAACACATAACTAAACACCTGACACATATATTGCTTGACATATTATGATCGAGTGCAATAAATACATTATTACTGAGAGTGAAATACCTAACTTTATAAGTCGCTCGGCGTATCGTTTTAACAACTAGGTCTCCTGAGTCCAATCCATCATCCTGATGTTGCTCATTTTTACTACAACTGTGTACGTAAAATGAATAAGGATTTTTCTGATCAGACAATATGAACCAGATTTGTGCACGCAAAGTATATCACGTGCGCTTTGAGATTGACCAATAGATCACAGTAGACTGACTGGTTTTTCCATTTTCCACATAACAATTACTTTATAGAGTCTGGTTTTATTGCTTGGCTGACGGAACAAAACTGAACAATAGCTCCATGCGATTGATATGAAATTGCCACATTACCGTAGTACCTTACTTGCAGTTTGTTTGAATGCGTTATGTTATACAAAATATTGTTGATTTTGAATTTTTTATCAACAATCGTTCTTGTTTATTTCTTATTGTTAAAGCATCCGTGGCGTTTTGTTTGCATATGAAACAAAAGACATTTCGATAAATTGCTAGGCGACTGGGTGACAGTTATCAAAACGTACATAACTTGTGAACTTAAGAAATGGATAAGGTGTCAGAATCATCAAGGATTCAGTGTCACAGTTACAAACTCTCTGAAATAACACTCTGCCAATTATCCGCTGAAGTTTGCATACATCACGCGAACTGTCTACGTTGATGAATTCAACGGAAATAACTTTCTAAAACCATTGTTTTTCTGTGTTTGATGTCAACAGAAAGACACGCGTAGATGTGTGCGAAATAAAAACCAAGGAAAGATTTTTGTTGCGTTCGGGTCATGAATAATTATTTATACTGGCTTAACATGATTTCCGAACCGTTGAACACAAACAGATTGCCATTAACCTAGATTCATACATGCGTATCAGAAACCTCTATCCCGTTTTGTAGTGAAAAATGTACTAGTGCCATAAGCAATTTTTCAAGCTAAAAATATATTTTGGCACGCGCTGTTAATGACCTCGGGCATGATGTTATCAGAAAACTATTAGCAGTGGATTTAGCAACTAGTTCTGAAAGACATGTTTGAATAAACACAAAATAGTCACAATGTTTTTGTGTGTAATCCATCGTGTAACAATATTATACCAGTCAAATAAGTGATATGTTTAACAAAAACCAGCTGATCCTATATTTTACACAGTAAAGTAATCTAGTTTGACACCGCATCTTTCAGTACGCTCGAGTCTCTATTAGAGTTTTTAATGAACCACTGTTAAGTTCACAGGTTTCACCTGTTAAGAGTTAGGCGTAATCTAATGAGTTCAAAGATTGAAATGTAAAATAAATTTCTCTTACCTTCATTCGTGTTGGTGTATAAATGCAGCCAAACCTAATTAAGGAGAACATTTTAAATGGAGATAAAACGTGTTGCTTCAAACCAACATTGGTTTGTTACTGAACCTGTCACACTATTCCAAAGTGAGCGCAAAGGCTAACATTTTCCTGAACGATTATTTTGCTAACTTTCGAAACTATGGCAACATTATTACGAAAATTAAATTGCCTTTGTCCAATTTAGGGCCTAGTAGCCTGATCGTAAGCATGAAAACCAAATAAATATAATGCATTTGAAACAGACAATTTGTATTACTTTAGTAGATAAATCACTGGGAATGAGCTGATGAAAGAGCAACTGTAATGCGCACTTACGATGCCGGTTTCAATTGACCGAGTTTTCTAACCTTTACATCACAATAAGTCACACGTGGAAAAAGACCCGAAACTTCCCACTGGCTGCCTGTCAACAATTCCTGAAAGACATGGAGTCCGAACAATGTGTCATTCGTTCCGATGAAACGCCGCATAATATAAATTTGTCCGACATTGTTTGCAATGAATAGTAACCGTACAAATATGAAGAGAAAAGTTATGTGAGTTGTTGGTGGTGCCCCACGCAGACACTGTTTAAAAACACCACGTGTCCGGCGGAATCGTTTAGATGCTTCTGATACTTCTTCCAGAGCAGCAACAAGACAGCTGATAGCTTTATGTCGAGTCTCTTTGTCTGGTACTGCTGCCTCACGTGCATTTCGAAGAAGTACAGGCACTCGCTTAGACCATACACGCCAAAACACATGGGGTACCCAGGCCATCATCGCCTGACCTGCAAGCACAATGGCCACCCACTGATAATAAGAGATATGTCGGACTTTGAGCATTTCAAACTCCTCTTCTGGAATTGCCTCGTTTGGAAGTAGAAAATAAGTATTTTGCACCCAGCACAAATTTTCAGCATAATCCTCCCATGAACTGGTAAATTCTTGCGGAACCCAACAATGAAGTGGTTTTCCTAGAAAATCAATAAATGAAAAACAGTAAGGAAAAAATAAGGCCAACGCAGAAAGCCACAGCAGCCCAAACAATGATAAAACAAGACGAATAAACACATCGGCGTAACTAGAATAATATGTTATTTTACAATAACAAAAACAGATAACAAAATCCCATTCAGTGTATACCACAATACGGATGTTTTTAAAGCGTATTCACTAGGTCAGCTGGCATTCTTATATATGTGTATGGGTTCATATCATTAAATCATGTTTACACTCCAGCGAGTTTCACCATTTCGCGTACAACCATTGAATGAATTCGAATTGGCAGTTCGCTTTTGAGTCGGTTCATTGGGAGATGAAAAGGTTCAGGTGTGCCTGAATTGGGCTTTTGTTACATTCGGATCATCCGTGGGATACTACATTGGTTTAATGTTCCCCAACTAAGATAAAAGTTTGTAACTAAGATATGCTATCTGAAAAACCGAAATTCGAGATTATTCTTGCTGTTGTTGAGCAACGACAGTGCATTATTTGTAATTATTTTGGTCGAGTGGTCAATTAAAAAAACATGTAAAACATCAAAGTTTACAGTTTAAAGTAGAATGACAGTGTTGTTGATAACCAGTTTCTAGTATTCTTGAATACCTTGTCTAGTTAGTCATTCTATCGAACCAGATAATGGAGGACAACTACAGTTGATTAGTTTGGAAATTGAATTATTAGACTGATACGTTTGCCGTCTTGGCAAGGCTTACAAGATCACATGTCACTTAGGGACACGTGCTTCCGTTTACTAGTTAAATCCAGTCAAAAGTCAGGTGTTCTCATTTGAGTCACTTCACTAAACAGTTTAGCGGAATTTTTAGTATTGACACAGTAAGTAAACGTTTGTGTTGGATTTAAATGAGACATCGAAAAAGATAACACTTCTTTGGTGGTTTTACAGATGATAAATGATTTGGTAGTAACCACTGATTAGCAAATTTTCAGCTGAGACTGCAATTTAAACAGAAAACTGATCAACAAGCATTTGGGGAATTTACGTAGTGCGATATATTAACATTATATATGATGTTGTTAGATACAAGCCAAAAGCCGTTGTTCACAAATGAGAAATGCAAGAAACTCAGCTGTAAAATGTTGATTGCATTACTACAATAAATCCAATTTTCATGAGTGTTACTAAATGGGGAGAATAAATCTAGGCACAGAAATGCTCAACACGTTACATTCACCTACATACATTTTTATTAACGCACACAAGTTTAACGTTCCTATACGTAATATCACCATGAAAGATTTGAAGAGATCAACCACCTAACTTCTACTTACGGTGTTTTTCGCTACTGAAGATCCCCATTTCAGGTCTAGGCATTGTATTCCTATTGTTTACTGTATCATTACATGCAGCAATCACCTAGATAGTTGCTATGCCATCGGTTATCGTAATTTCTGGTTTGTCATGCCACCATATTATATGTCACCGCAGCTTCAGGTGAACTGACGGATTGTGTGACAGTTAGAACGGTCTACTAAATCACGATCGAGAAAGCTAGTAAAAAATAGAGTAGCGAATCGTCAGTTTGGTAGGAGGAGCAAATGATTTGTTCTAGGTAAAGGTATGACAGGAATAAACAAAATGTCAACATCACGCAGAACTGACCGGTCTGATATGTTGATGAATGTAAAAAGAAAAACCAAAACATTCAAGTATTCACGTGAACAACGCCAAATTAATTCATTTTTCAGTCGTCTGATATAGCGGCAAATGACCATCTTACTCTTATGGTGAGAATACCATTACAAACAATCTTCATCTGTCTGAGATCAACATCTCCATCATACGGATATTGAGTTCGTCTCTTAATTAGCGAAGCATTTCAGTAGAACCCTCATTGGTAGAAAACCAATGAAATTGATTTGAAGTGTAACCAATTGTCTCCTGCATTAACATGACATGTCAGTGACTGATTAAACTGATATGTGCCGGCTACATACGCAAACACAGTAGTCGAAAGGATAATTATCTTTCCGTGTGGAACGGAACTGCAAAGGTGCTTATAGTTCGGATACTGTGGAGTTAAGCTAAGGTCTTTGCTTTCAGTTAGAATGAACACCAGCAATTCATATCGTGTGTTGTGATGGGTGATATCGTATGCATGTTGGTAAATTGTTGCACAGTGAACCAGGGCACACAGGTGCAGCGTTAAATCAGGGAGTAGCAGATGTTGAAACACGTTTGTTTCGACGTCGGAGAGTGAACCTGAATTGCGAACCCACTCTAATCTCCATATGTCTTAAATTGATTAGCATTTTATTTGTCCCTTCATGAACATTCATCAACGACATATTGAAAAGCTACCAGAACTGAAAAAATACAGTCTACACCATTAGAGGATATTCCAACATACTGCATTCCTGCGCACATATAATACTTCGATGTGGTGTTACATTTCACGTTACAGTTATGCTGTTTATGGCTGGCGATTTAATTTCTCACAGATATACGCAGCTTAGTGAAATTCAAGAGAACTTGTTCGTCAGTTGGCAGTTTCAGTAGTGCTGGTAATGTACAATGTAATCGATTTTAGGCAAGCACAACTTCTGAGCATTAAACTAACGAGTTAAAAAATACTGATGCAGCCGAATACCCGGAAAATTACTAAATACAGCACTAAACTTATCGTGAATTAATTGTTGTTTATAGGCAACCTCTTCACCTACATTTTTATTTGAAATGTGTATATTATACCCGAGCTTCGTGTTTGTTACATCCTATCAATATCGCACATTTTTGCCAGAACCCAGACTAGAACTCTTGCCAAGCTTTCATGAGGTAACCTTGTTGATCATGTTGTTATAAACCTTTAAGAGAGCAAGATTTTGTTATCATGGACCAATGCTAAGCCAAACTTATCGTTGAGTACTGTTCACGATGCACGATCGTCTCGAGGGTAAGCGGCAAATGTCCTGTCAATACCAATCGAGGACCACTCGACTAGGACTTCTCTCCGAGTTGAAATCACAGAAGCCATCAAAATTGCTAAGTGACATTTTGATTACTACCCTGCTAGTCTTGTTGTTATGTATTTAAACTGAGTAATTATCACATCTAACATTAAATATGAACTTGTTAAATTATCAACAATATGTTGAGATGAACATGATCGATGGTTTGAATATAGCCTACTTTAGAATGTAAAATGAGTTCACCAAGCTAAACTTAACTAACCAATACTTACTCAAAGTTCATCAATGGCCTCAGTTCGGGCGTTGTTTTTGATCAAATTATTGACTTGAGCAGATCGCTTGCTTGATAACAGATACACTGCATGAAACGATTTTAAATAGGTCAATTTTACAGTGAGAAATTTGACATTCTGTAAATAAGGGGGCTTGCTTTGTGTTTGTTCACGAATGAACAAAAAATAGGAATTAACAGAATATTGATTTGTCATTTGAGGTTTGGTTGAAGTAAAAAGTAGAAACCATCTATTTTCTGAATATAAGAGAAACTTATGTGTGGTCGGTTCATCTGATATCTTTTGTATCCCACCAAATAAATACATATTTTAATGTAATATAGACATGTCAAACTCAGTTGTTTCCATCCACAGGGTGTCCAGTTGACTTCCGAACTACGTAGCAGTTTCATACTTAAGTTGAACAGTGGAGCCTTCTCTCTTTAACTACAAAGCCTGCCATGACCATTTTTATCATTCTCCTATAAACATTCATTCAACATTTTGCATCTTCGATTGAAAAGAGTGAACCAGATGTTCTTGTCTCTAGGTAGGATTTTGTTCCTTCCTGCGTAACTAGCTCGATGAGATCTAGAATTACAAACATGAAAAGGTCTTCATCGTCTCACTACGTTTATTATCCAAGCACTGAAGCTCATTTTACTTGGAGCGTGAACGAAGGTGTAGAAGAACGTGCATTGTTCCGTAATTCAAAGGTTTGAAGATATACGTGAACACTTTCTGTTTCATCTCACAAATCCGCTATACATCCAACGTTGAAAGTAGCATATCATTACTACCTTAAAGTCGAGAGTTTTATTCAGTGAATGCAAGATCCCGAACAAATCTGTTACCGGTGATTGACGTCCTATATTTAGCAGCAACATCATATGCGGGTAGTTGGACGACCGATAAATATCTGTCCATCTGCAGAACCTGCGTACTTGGTCTAACCAATCCGACCACATGGTTCCGACGCATTCTTGGAGTCTTATGGCTTGGCAGAGGTGGGTTAGAAGATAATTACTAATCATTAAAGAGGCTGTTGCAGTTTTGATACAATCGTCAATGTATGGGCGAAATGTGTCTAATCGAATTATTATGTGAGCATACTGATATAAATGTTACATGATGTGGGCACATTAATCGGACAAGGCTGAAATTAGCGATTATTTTGCAATATGTCACTAATTTACTCTTCCTGTAAATCTATATTCAGCATGATGATAGAATGCACGAAACATGCACATTAACAATTTGGGTTTTTTAATACCCAAAACAAACAAACTGACGAGGCTTCTCGTTTTTAAATATATATAACAAACAACCTAAATTTTCTTCCTTTGCAGGTTTACATTAATGGTGAGTTGAACGAAATCGAGCGTAATTTCTTGTAGCTGCTGGTTTGACGCTCTTTTTTCTCACTATAATCAGGCTGTTTGCCTTAAAATACACCATCTGACCTAATTTATGGAATGCTACTTCAAAGCTAGTTCAAAAATGAAGATAGTTTGATGTTTTCTCCTCTGGATAAGTTGGAATAGACAGTGACATTTCTGCATGGATTTGTTGATCTTGGTAGTCATTATAAAAACTCTCTTCATAACTTCTTGTATTGAACCCTCATGCAACTGTTCTACCCGTAATTATTTGGTTCACGCATATATTGACTGAATTCTTTAACGAGGAAAAACTGATTCACACTGGCTTAAACGTAACTTTGAAGATAAAATACCACATACTTGAGACATTTTAGAACAAACACTGATCAGTTATCTTGAATCAAATGTCGTAGGAGTTTCACCACTGTTCATCAAGCCCGCTACATCGGAGCCGCATTGTTTTTATTAGATAAACTTCTGAAGCTAAGCAGTCTTATCTCGTTGGTTTTGTCGTTGTCAAATATAAATTCAAATATCATGTTAGATTCAGAAAAACGAATACTTTATATCGTTTAATTCCATCTGTATTAACGGGAATCAATTTTCGTCAGTACAAGCACTGTGTAATGCTTGAATCTAATTGGTACTATGGCTTGGTTCACAAAAAGTGGAGTTTTAGTTTGGTTCTTGTATCCTGCATAGAATATACAGTTGGATGGTCAACACTTTACGGGTTGTTGCCAGTTTTACTTCATGGAAGCTTGCCTGAGTTGCTTTACTTTTAGTGCTCAGTTTGTGAACTGATTGTGAAAACGTTTGTGTTCTGCTATTCGTACAGTTGAACGACTGTAAAGATTTTAATGCGCGTACTCTTAGCGACTCAAACTTTTATCACTGCCACAGTCGATAAAGAAACAACTGACACGAGTTATTTGAATTCTGTTAAACTTCAGAATGATTTCTGAATCGAATGTTCACATGTACATCACAAAATGATGACCAGTGTGGCTATCTAAAACAGGTAATTAGTTCTTTAAAAATTCGATTGTCTTTTTGCGGTAGGGTTTGTTTTCAGCGGACTGAAACAAGACTTTGAATATAATAACGAAATTTTCAATCTTGTTTGTGTGATGCATATCTAGGGATTATATCTCATCGTCAAAGAAGCAACAATTCCATATGGGTATTGCATGAATAGTCGAGTTATGATTAGTGGTACGAGGGGTTAGTTCCTGCAACCACCACCGAAATGGCAGACAGCTGTTTCCGCCTAGCTGAATCATATTAGTATCAGCTATACATACGGACCTCGAAAGAGATGAGAAAAGCCTTTTTATCTTGGAATGGCAGAGAGATTTTTTCCCTGATCCGCGGTTATACTGGCCGTCAAGTCGGTGTAAGTGAGACCATATGTGAAAAAGATGGTTCAATTATCACCGATCAATTACGCCGACTTGACAGGTGGGCTGCACGTTTCGAAGAGCAGTTCAGTTGACCCCAGCCAGATCATGTAGACGACAGGATCCGATTGGTCAGTTATTGCACTCCAGGTGGTCCTCCATCTGAAGCAGAAGTCGTCTTGGAGCTCAAGTTCTTGGAACGTAATAGGGCTCTTGGTTCAGACCACTTCCCTCCTTCTCTTTTCAAGGGTAATGACGAGAGGTTAATATCAGAACTGCTCAAACTCCCCTAAACGACTTGGGAAACTGAAGAGGTGCCTCGCGATTGGTGCCTGACAAAAGTCATTCTCATTTACAAAAATGGGGCCCGAAGTCAATTTGACAACCACAGAGGCCTCAATTTGATGCCTGTTGCTTCAAAGTTACTCACAGGCCTCATTTTATGTCGGCTCACTAAGCCCAGAGAAAGTCAGGTATGCAACGAACAGGCAAGGTTCTTTTCCGGTCGCGGGTGTGTTGACCATAGTTTTATCTTACAACAGATCCTGGAACATCGGTACTGTTACAGACAGCGACAATCGTGGTGTTTTTGAACCTAAAGGCTGATTTCGACTTAGTTGCTCGTAACGTTCTCTGGAGCTGTCTTCTTCTCAATGGAATACCAGAGAAATACGCGAATCTATTGAGATCACTCTATGCTCAATCTGCAAGTAGGGTGACAGTTTATGGACAACTGTTTCGGGCGTTCATCACTTCTGGTGGTGTTCATCAGGGGTGTCTGATTTCCCCTCTCTGCTCAATTTTGTTATGGACGACATTCTGGAGGGTGCGCTTCGGGAATACAGTGGGCTTGGTGTTGAGCTTCTTCCTGGCGCTAGATTGACTGATCTGGAGTAAGCGGACGACACTCTCTTACTTAGCCCCTCTGCCGAAAACATGCAGACCATGCTGGACAGGTTGAGCGACCGATCTGATTTGTATGGAATGCGCTTTGCACCTTCAAAGTGCAAAGTGTTGCTTCGAAACTGGGGCACTTCAACTCCTACTTTCTTCATTACACGTAATCCGCTTGAGATTGTGGACAGTTTCACATACTTTGGTAACACTATCTCGTCAGCCTGTAATATTGCTGATGAGATATCAGCGAGGATCGCAAAGGCACGAGTTGCCTTTGCCAAACTGCCTCATCTGTGGCGTCGAAAAGACTTCCGGTTGTTGCTGATAAGAAGAGTATATAATACCCTTGTGCGTTCAATTTGGCCTATGGTTTGGAAGCGTGGCCTGTTCACAAAGAAGACATCAACAGACTTGCTGTGTTTGACCATCGTTCTCTCCGCGAATTGGCCCATATTAAGTGAACTGATCGCGTGAGCAATGTGGCAGTTCGCCGGCACGTATTCCGGAACGCTCGGAATACGCGATTAATTGGTCAATTGCTCACGGTACACAGCTTGCGATGGTTGGGTCACGTACTCCGTATGTCATCTGATCGTTTACCCTACCGGGCATTATATATTGAGACTATCAACAGTTGGGTAAACCAACACGATGGTTGAGCAACAACATGGTCACGAAATATGAAGACCCTGACTGCTTCATTCAACAAAGTGGGTAGGTGTCGCCTGCCTGGATGGGGTCCTCGTGATCACTCAAACCGCTGATTGGAAACGCTATCCGAGATGGCGATTTGTCGCAGTCAATGGCGGACCTGTATCCATACTATTTCTAGTTCTTCCGCTTAGTCTTCTTTTAATAATGTTCACCCTTCTTAGTAAATTTTTCTTTTAGGATTTTCCACGTCACTGTTGAGGTGAGCGGCGGCCCGAGCCATAGTACCTTTTGGTCAAGCTCATGGCTGTTATGGTGATGATGATACCCGCGGACCAAACAAGCTATTTCTAAGTACACATCAAACCTGCTTTCTCAAATATCGCCCGTGCAAACTTGATCTCCGGTCAACTGGAGTCGCTGGTAGGTAACTGAAACACCTGAATTAACCGTGACGTTATTTTCCAATAGGCTGGACTCAATCAGACAATAGCGGTTGACTCGTAAATGGCTACCACGGTCCAAGAGGGTCTGTACGAAATTCACCAAAATAATTTTTGCGTACCCTGTATCCAACCATTAGTTGGAGACGTTAATGCATGCACATTACTTCAGTCAAATAATAAATTTCAGTTCATTATTACACAATGTGTAACAGCTAGGGAACCTACAACTAGGCTGTTCACATTGTGCATGATTAGCAATCTGATGGTCACTGAGTATTCCAGCAGAGCTTATGATTTAGACGAAACCGAATTGAAGAATATTAGGATCTCGATCGAGTACAAACCAGGGAAAATTATTTGGTTTCAAAATTTCCCTCGAAACTTATTAGCGGCGCCGAGAAATTGTTGTGGTACCTGTTAGTAAAGTGCGACTGTTGCCCAAAGTGGTGTTTAGTGAAATCAGAAGCATCGAATGGTCAAACTTGTGCATTTTCAATTCGCGTTGCTATTAGTGTCCACCAGTTAAAATTTGCCCGCTTTGTCTGCTTTACTGCTACTATCACCACTTAGGAATACCAATCAGAAATCAGCCGATCTCACTTTCTGCGTCGTGAATGATAGATGGCGAAGTTTACGTTAAAATTGGTTGTAAGTTATTTTGGTTGTGTTTAGTCAGGTAAGTAAACCTGATGACCGGTGACAAGGAGGGAACCCACCCTATGCGCCGAACGAGATTTACCAATAAATATTCAAATCATGTACCAGTATTGCGTACTGTTACTCTAGGATGTCGTTGTAAACTAAGATTCCGCTCACTGTATTTGTGCATCAGACATCACCGGTAATCGGCCCACATTTACTCCAGCTTACATGGCGAACTTTGTTTGCAGATGAGTTGTTATTTATTAATTTACGACTTGAATTGCATTTTCATTAACACCTAGGTTCCGCCGGTGAAAATCAAGTTGTTATTTGTCTGTTAACCAGTTTAAAATTATCCATCCTTTCATCCGTCAACAAAAAGTTTAATCAGTAAGGTGGACTGGGAATTAAAGGGATGTAAGAACAAGTATACCGGATCACGTGACCGAACTTATTGAATCCAATTATTTCTCACTTTACATCCTGAAAGAGGACTGATTTATGTGGTTTTTGAAAATGATTTGCCTCCGCGAACTAATTGGTGTTCCCCATATATTGATCAATGTCACTAGTCATATCTGTGCTGCCTAGCGTTTACTTGGTACATTTTGCTTGGTCATTCAGGCTAAGTTCACGACTTGAATACTTCGGTGCACCTGTATAATCTCATTTGTCGGTGTGCAAGTTTATATTGGGACCTAACCCTTCGGTGTTTTACATAATGTGCATACTACACCTGTGCGCTACGGACATTGACATACTCTGAAGGAGTTGACAGTTTATTTACTTCCACCAAAATGTATTTTTTTACCAAGAGATCCGGACAGAACGTTGTGAATAATTGTTTCGGTGGGTTTTATATTCAGCCAAATAAAACGCAAATGTTCACAACCTGAAGCGGCGCTTATTCTGCTCAGTTCTAGGAAGAGGATTATACAAGATTTTCTCCAATACGTTTTCGCGGTTGGTGTCAAGTTGGTCATTTTTTAAGAACGCATACTAGTCACTTTTGCAATGTAAACCGGATATGCATGACGTGAAAATCTACAGTTTCATGTAATTTTCTTATGTTATAACATCACACAACTCGTAAAGTTATAGGGTACTGTTACATGCATACACCGGAAGTGTAGGGATAAATTATTATGACTAGCCTCACTTGACCTTGCCGTTGCTTCGACGATGTTCGCGAGTGACACGCTTACTTTCTAGCTTAATGAAAATTGATATACCAATAAATAACAGTCAACTAAAACTCGTCTGGGCTGAGATGTAGGCCGATTACTCTGTTGATATAGTGTGCACGACATGTATGTTACAGGACTTCTCAGTTAAATTAACCGGGTTTGTCTTTCTATGGTGGCGGTGCAAATACCAATACAAATGAATTCTGGTTTTTACCAGTTCGCAGTAGTTTACGTAATACAAATAGTGAAAGTTACACCCAACCTAATTTGCCAAGTGCTTTTTTGTGGTAAACAAATAACCAAAAACCCAGTGTTGCTCAGATAACATGGTGGTGGATGAATTTAACAATGACTAAGCTTTTATCAACTAGTCACGAACTGTGTTTAGTCTACAACCTAAACAAGCCCACTTACGAGATGGTAAAATGTCTGCGGCAGGGGCATCGATAACCATGGTGAATTATGTTAGCATTTGTAACCAAACATACCCAGTTAAAATAGAAATTTACCCAACTTTTTCAGTCAGTTATTGAATTAGGATCCAGCTGAAATGCGTTCTGCACTTACAGTAATCCACATGCAGTTGACCTATTGATCATGTTCTTCCATCAACCTGAAGGCAGAATTTACGATTATGGTATGTAATGTGAAAGTTTGATTTCTCTTGTTCTCTGTCAGTTCTGTAGTCTGTACATTAAAGTTTACTGAGTCAGAGCAGCCAGATGCTAACGACAGCGAAAGGCTTAATAGTTGCCAAATCGAGTGATCAACGCGCTGGTACAATCGAGTGAACATTTGAAGAGGGAGTGAGATATCTAATCCCGTCGACTGTGTAGTGTTCGCGCTGATCAATTTATTGGGTTTCTGTCCAGATTAGTGACTAAGCGACCAGTTTACATCAGGAGGGTATCGCCCATAGTCGGTCACACTATGTAATTTAAAAACATCGTTGAATCTTTTACAAGCAAGGCTAATTATCCAACATATTCCGCGGTATATCTACAGACCCATGGTGGAACCTAAGCCGCTATCTAAAAATGAGTCTAACTGACGTTAACCATTTACTAAACAATGCCTTTAATACCCGGGTGCATAGATGTCCGTTTTGTGTGCATCAGACGCATATTACAAAATCCCGAGTCAGTAGTAAACAGCTTAGAACAGTAAGCGGTATATCAGACAAGTGATAAATATCACTAAGTCTCTACTGTCAATAAAATACAGTAAATACGAGATCAACCAGGTTGCGTGCAGTCAGACAAGTTTCATTTTAAATAGTTGTGCTCTCTTAAGTTGAATCAACTATTATTTCATCATACATTTTTATTTCAGAATAATTGCATAGGTTGATGTAATAAATACCAGTTGTCACTTCCGACCTGTCTAATGTTGCTGTGTGTGCGAATAATAAAATTTTTGACCGCGAGTAACATTTAAGAGTCGGTATTTGTCAGTGAACTAAAAGATGTACTAAAAAGCATGCGACTTTACCAAACGTATTTTGGAATATTTCGAAAAAAGACATTGAAGCAAATTTTTGCTCTCCGACTAAAATTTATCAATAAAGTGTATATTCTTGTTCACTTAGACTGGAATCAAACGTACAGTTGAGTTGGAAGTAAGCTGAGGTACGTCAACAAACATCAATTCTAGTAAGTCGTAGAAGAGACCAGACGAAAGGTTTAGGTCAGTGCAAATCTTGTGTTTACTTATGAACGTTCGGCCATCTGTAATTGCTATTGCTGATACTCGATGCAACTTTATACACGGGAACGTTTGGTTGTGTCATCGGATGTGACACATTTCAAGATAAATTCAATCCACAAAGCCCCATTTACAACGCATTTAACTGAGTCCATTCAGTTGGTCAACCCGGCTGGAGTATTCAACAGGTCTGACAAACTGACGATACAACCACATCAAGTGAAAATTCGTTAACTTACGGCAGCCAGAACCATCACATTTCATCTACTTTTCTCAGCATGAGTTCACATATCTTTCAACGTAGCAGTAAACATCTCGCAAGCGTTCGCCATCACACCAGATCTTTTTAACACGTAATTGAGATAACTAGCATGCCCCCTCTGTGCAACCTGCCAGATCGCATTACATAACTACTACGGACTGACTAATTATCGACCCCTATTGTTACGCCGAGTACAGACTTATCGTAAGGAAATACACCACATATATTATTTTCAAATTCTTAGTAAAACACTGAAAACGAGCTCATTTGCTCCAAGGGACTAAGTATCCCTCAGCCGGATATACCTCAGTGGTATCCAGGTCATTTTTTTTAGTCAGTTTTAGTCAATCATAGTGAGTTGCTTATCCGACAATTAGTCTAGTAAAATAACGCTGAGTTTTGAAATCATATTACCAGTCCCAATTTTAGTTAACCATGCATTTATAAATTTTGCTCAAAGTATAAAACGTACAGCTCACTTACCTACATATTGACGAAATCCAATCATGACAATAAAAACAACTATTATACCAGAAGTGAACTGATAATTCAGTTGGTCTATAAAATCCACACCTTCACCACCATATTGAACTTTGAATAGCCGACTGATTTTAAGCGCACCACCTGCGTCCATTTTGAGCGGAGGTAATGCCAACAGCTATAAGAGAGCTGAATATGACTTGTGTGGTTTGGGTTGTTATGAGTAGTATTCAGCAGAGCATTGTTATAGGACAGTAACGTCAGCAAAGCATTCAAACTTGATCACGGATGTTATGACTGTGTCCTGAGAATGGAACAATTAGTTTTCATAATGACCGGTTTTTCTTTTATGCAGTTACATTAAACACAACATCTTTCTGTACGTATATTCCAAATTGGTCAGCAGATGTTTAGCTGATTAGAAACGAGATGTTTCGGAAACGGATGAAACAAACCTGTCACATAACAAATGATAAAAATGCCTATGGGATATTGAAAAATATTTCATCGTGTTTTAGTCTGTTTGTCTTTCGCTCCCGGCTGATTGGACAGCATCATTCCACCTATCCCGGGTTTACTCTGTCAGTTAATTTGCTACGGTCACATTCAGGCCATGTGGATTGCGTGATATAGTCACATCGGTGTCACAGTTACCGGCTGGGTCACTCTTCTGGCTCTTATCTGCAGAATTGAAAATATATGGTAGCAATTTTTAGCGAAATAAAGCTATGTTCGATGTTCATCCGGGTTTGGAATTATCAATTCCACGGTAGACTGATAAAGTGAACTTACCGAAAGGCGGGGAAGTTCTTGGACCAAATTTCCTTTTGGACCGAAGTGGTTAGTTGATGCGGATACCACAAATGGTTGAGAATTCGCTCTGTTCATCAAACAACTCTATCCATTTTACACAGTTTGAGCTGAAATGTTAAAATGGTTGATAAGTTATCATGACAAATAATCGTCTTTGAAGTGTATTCCAAAAACTGTTTACATTTTGCGTTCACTAAGGGCAAAACAAAGCAGAAGTTAATCCCACTCCTTCGTATTTGACCAAGTTAAGGCAATGCACAATGAGGAAGGGTCTTTCAATAAAGGCATGTAATGTTTACTCTAATGTTGTGAAGTCTGCAAATATTGATAAAGCGATGATCACGGAATAAGTTTATCTCCGATGCTTTATTCCAACTCTTACATACGTATCGAAATGTATAAAATCTGAGTAACTGACCAAGCCTCAATTTAACCCAACGTATGAAAGTTCATATTTGCAGTTTGGAGCTTGGTGTATTCAGTTGATAAACATTTCTGAGAAGAGCTGTTATGACCACAATTAATAAAACAGCTTTTCTTGCAGTGAGCATTAGAGCCGTAGAGAATAATACCCTAGTGAATTACTTGTTAGACGAATGATAGTCCACCACAAAATTGTATTTCTTATGCACCTTTTACACCGACGAAGTTGCTTTCGACCAACAGAACATCAAACATTGTGTTGACATGTTGACTGCAGTAAACACTTTACCATAACCATATCACTGTGCGTCCAGTATCCATGACGTTACAATTGCTAATTAGCTGATATAACGGGAGGTGTTACATTAACGTACTGTTGATACTACAGGGTAATTTTCTCAGCCGGGGGAATTGTATAACTTGAAAAGCCAGATAGCGATAACAAGGTATAAACGGACTATAATTTTCAAGACTAAAACATAATTAAGAGTGAAAACAAATTTTACTTTTGTTTTGTAAACCTTAAGGTTGCATAATCAGATCCCAGAAAATGAATATATTTGCTCAAGTAAGCTACTAAAAACTATGAAATTTCTTGCGAATTGCGACACTTCTAATTCTATTGCATGTGTACACAAATGTGTTTCAGATAAACGAGTTTGACTTCATGTTTATTATGGAAGGGAGGGCAAGATCTGTTTGAAAATGTGAAGGTGCGATTTTCCATGAAATATTTTGCAGCACAATGTGGTTGAATGTTTTCCGGGAATCGACTTAAACGAAAGTCTGCCTTAATCAAAATATTTCTATAAACTTGTTCCATATTCTCAGTTGCGGTAAGACAGACGTGGTCACTTGCAATATTAACAATATTACTAATATAACTTAAATGGGTGTTTTACAACAAACGGTATTTATCAACAATTGCCGCTAACAATAATTAACCAAATTGTAGAATGTCTACGTCAGTTTGTTAAGTAGCGCAACAGGGAATGATTTAAAACCATGCTTCTCACTCTTTTTTGTCGTGCACGTTTTGTTACCATCATAGTTTATTAGGTGCTGTGAATGTCGGAGAAAAATTCACATTGCTGTTTGCGCCTTGAAATCTGAGAATGAGACGTTAAGAGTTACGATGATGATACCGCGTCTTTATTGTTCAATATCCACCAAAAGATCAAGACTGGTTTTACGGTTTTGTCAACTTCTCGTTACACAACTGGACCAACTTCAATCACACCATAAGAATAGCATCTGCTCACTTCTGTAATTGTTAACACATTTAAGAGTCATCCTTGCTACTCTACTGAAAAGTGCCAGATAAATTTACATGGGTTGCAGATAATTTTTGGTGAACATCCCTAGTAGACACAAGATCTACCTACCATTTGCCACCCATCACCGTCTGTGCAAACTCAGTGAAATGTGTTTGCGTCTTGTTACGTGAACGACATATACAGAAGTTTGAACTAATTCATTTGGGTATGGCTTTTGCAGTGTTTTCCAGATGATATTGAATAAGTTGAACAGTTTATATTTCAAAACCACGTAAAGAAAATATCCAAATATATGACCTACTTCAGGACTCCAGCTGAGATAACTAGTTTTGAATTAAATAAACGGTTTAAAGACCAGAGTGAAATTAACTCCAGAAATGATAGTGCCAAGAGCCCATAACTAAGCCTTCTTGTTGAATCGTTCTCCGAGCGCATTCGCTGGTTAGCGTCCAACACACAGATTGGTTTCTCCAAAAACTGAAATGGCTCATGTACACCACGGTTTAGTTTGGTGGAAGAGATCTGTAAAATCTTGTCTTTACATGAATTTGTGTCCGGTTATCACAATAACACTCCGCTCAGTTCCTATTTTTGGTAAACTGGTTGAAAGACACACACCGTTTATTTTAGTGGAAGGTATTCAGTCAGTCTAGACCAAACATCCGTTCGCGTTAGGTCTGCTCATTTTGTACAGATTTGCTACAACCTAATCTTGAACACTGGCCCAATTTATTTTTAGGTAATTACGTTGACCACGTTACGGCTAATCACGTCAGGCGCGACTAAATATAAAACGCTAACGCTCAGCCAAGTTTGCCCTTTTTGTATAAATCGGTTTACCCTATTTGCTTGAAGGTGATTTTGTTAATGGAGATTTTATCTGATTGCAAAAGGTAAACACTCCTGTAACATTTGAAGTTTGTTAACTCAATGAAGATTCATTTACAAACACTTATAAGTGCATACACAAAGGACCCTTTGCTGCTGGTATTTTATAACATTGCAGCACGTCAGTTGCTTACTTTCTTACTTACACTGTGACTAACGACGTCAACAATCCAGTCACCCCAGAAGGAGCACCGCCTACTTTTATTCCCAAAATTTGCATTCAGATAAGCCTTTCTGCTGGCTTGATACAAAGGGCGGCGCAAGACTCGAGTTTCGCTCTTATTAGGGCTCATTAGCAGTCCCTATTTACATCCGGATCAGAATTTGCTATCCGACCTTAGTGCATGTTGGACCAACATGCTAACCATAACTTAAGTAACCTCATAACAGGCATGACCGAATGGTTACATTCAAACGCTCAGCCATAATCTAGTATGAGTTGTGTTCGGCTTGTTCGATCTTTTCGAAAGGAGAGTGAACAGAATAGCTTTGTTCTATCCAATCGATAATCCCGTAATCAGGTCTTCTTAGTTAGGTTGAAGTTGCACAGTTTGTTGGACTGAAGGTTTGTCATACAACATGACAGTTCCGAAAACTCTACCTACGACCATTGATAAAGTTCAAGAATGGTAGAAATGAAACAAAAACAGCCTAACTCGAACGTCTCAGGGAGAGTTGAAGCTGCCACCAGATGATGATTATGCGAAGGCCAAGCATACTTAAGTTAACTGAATTGGTTAGACCCTAATCTTCCTTATATGGAAGTCTTAAACTGCAAATTTGCAGTAAAGTTAAGGAAACAGTGACCTTACTAAACGCCATTCAGTATGAGCTAAACAAAAATTTGCTGAAATTCTTCTATACCGTAATATGCTGTGCTATAATGCAAGATGGTTTTCTTTCTGAAAAACACTATTCGTTCGGTGAAATGCTTATGCCAGGTTGTCATAACACCATGAAACATCATTTAAGAATACCGCTTAGGAAACAATGTAAGCCTTTTTGACGTAATGTTGTCAATGTGATGAATTGATAAAGTGAGGCAGAATGACCTTTCCTACCGGGTACGTCTATTCTTTATTTTGGATTTCAAATTAAAACCAAAACTGAGAGCGCTGGTGTTATGCTGTTTGACACGATTGGTATTGGCAAGCCAAAGCAAAAACGTTTCCTACAAAACCAGAAGTGTGACATGAAACAGCAAAATAGTGATGATCTTGTTGTCAGTAATGGTAAGATAAATACAAATCGGTTATCACGCCTACATAGCCCCTTGGAACAAGCGTCTTTGATATTTTGCAAACCTTTTAGGATTTTGTCTAGCAGTACTATTAAGCTTTGAGACATTTTAGAATCGACATAGTGGTTCCAATCAGACGATCAAAAAGGTGTAGATTTCAGCCGTAAGCATCCTCAACCTCACACCGTTTTCCATGTTTGCTGACCTTATCTCAACTACAGAGACAGGTCAGTTCACCACTTTGTAAACTCGTTTCCCCCCCCCCCCGTAACTGTCGAGAGCTTTATAACAGTAGGTCATCACAGCTGCATCCTGACCAAGACTGTGGAATTATTTATTATGGCATTTTGTATAGTAGCAGACAAAAGAGAAAGCTTGAAACATAAATGAACTGCGCGACATGCTATGAACTGCAGATTTACATCCGAACCTTTGAATACTTGATCAGTAGTTATTAATTTCCGTTTAAATGTTTTATCTATCTTTGTGATTTGAAGCGCGTTACAACCGTGTCATTTCGTCAACTAAATACTTTAGATAACACCTGCTTCTTCGGTAGAATACATGGAGATGCAGACATGTATTTGATATCAGGATCAAAACAAAAATTATTGAAAGGTAAAACATTTACTTCGTCGCATAACTACAAACAAACGAACGAGAACAGGAACCATGGTAAGTGGTAGAGTTTCCCATTGTCTCTTTAGTGTCAGAAACAGCAGTCAGTAGCATGTACGAAAACAGTGAAGTAAAGGAGAGATTCGGAAGCTGAAAAGTCAATCAGGTTCAAAGACACCATACGAACAATATTCAGTGCTCACTGGTAGTCCATTCTCCTTCTCAGCCGTGACAAGTGTGTTTATTGCCGTCCGTTGCCAGCGGTATCCACCGGGGAATATCTGTCCTCTTTTCCTCTGATGCAATATTTGTAAAATTCACAAACATGCTAGGTAAAATTAATTTTGAAGAAATACACTTTTTTTTTATCAGTCCTGCCATCGACCGACAGGTATGTCTGTAAATGCTGAGCAGTAATCATTTCCAGTTTGCAGATGCCTGTCTGAATTTATGGGTTCATTCGTTTACTCGTACCACTGACCGTTCATAGAAATTTCAAAAACACAACGATATCCTTAAAAAGCATATATGGTGTCGCCTTTCATTCATCGGTTTTTTTAATTGTCCGCTGGCATACGTCTAGACAGGCTTTCAACGGCAAATCTATTAGTCGATTACGTTCGTCTTATACATTAAAGTCGGTTTTTTCATTGAACAATAGTAAAATCTGTTCCCATAAAAAGGTAAGAGCTTCTAAACTAAAAGTTTCTCTATCATTGTTATCGCATATAGTCTTTATCATTTTCTAATAAGTAGTAAGCAGTGGTCACATATTTATCAAACTTATAGATTTATGTGGTGAGTTGCCAATAACGGAGATCTTTTAGCCGGTAGAACAAGTTTTTGGCAACATATGCCTAAAATATTCATCAAAGTTTATATCAACTTCGGAGTCAGTTTGTTCTAGGATATCAGTTATTAGGTCAAAGCAATAAACGCATCAGTTTGGCGTCCACTTGCAATTACGTACAATTTGATAGTGTCACTAATTGAACACATAGGAAAAATGATAGGTGTACTAGATTTTGGACTGGCGAAATAATTGTCCTCTGATGCCAAGCCTCAGGTTAATCGGATTTTGTTCACTAACGATGACCGTTAATGACGTGTAAATTAGTTCATCGAGGTTAATGTGCCAATTATGCTGGTCCACGCATATCCCGAAGAAAGATAAACATAGTAGTCATCATTAGAGTAAAAAACTTTGCGTAAGAGTTTATCGTTGGTTTCATTTACCATTCATCCCAATAAGTGGCAACACATTGAATTATGCAACGTTGTCAAGTCTTGCCTCTAAAGAACCTGACTACTTTCATTGGAAACTTATATACGTGTTAATGCAACACACTATATATTTTTACAAAACTAGATTCTAGTTTGAAACTGAAGTTTTTAAGATATCCGTCACCAAATTTTCTACAAGTGAATATGTGCACATCGATACAACTAGAAAAATAAAAAGAAGTAGAGCCAATCCCATGAACAACAGAGGTTTATGTGTTAATGCAGTAAGGAAGTGCTTCAGTATATAGAATTTCCTGTTCTGCTTATAACGCCAAAAAGCTGTTGATAACCACAGAGTGGTTATGAAAAAACCACTTATCCTGAATACACAAAATAAGACAACAAATACTTGATCTGTTTTGAGCTGTATCAAATAGGCTCTGCGCGGTTATATTTCTGTCACATTATATTGCTGATGATTTAACAAACTTTGTTGTTCTCCACAACACACAACGTAATGGAAATGAGTAGTTACCTAAGTTTTTCCATTAGTGTATATATTTTGAACCAGCACGACTGCATTTTATAAATCACCCACCTATTCCGCAGAAGTATTGCAATGTTTCGCGACAGAATACAATCGCTTGCAATTCTGAAGCAAATTTTTTCCGTAGTTCAGTAATTAACAGTCATCGTCATCTCAAAAAAATCTATTTATCATTGCTGAAAAATAAATAGATGACGAGTAGTTGCACGTATTGGCACTTGACCAGGGTGGAAGGAAATGAACACAATTTGACATAAAGATAACGGTGGCCCGCTAGCAGTGAAGGGATAAACACACCGCATATGGAAAGAGGCAATGAACCGACGATTTAATTCTAAATGCAATTTGAAGGTACCTAGTGTAATAACAAAGAAACACAATAAATTATCAATCATCTATCTTAGCGATCTCACTAAGATGTGAAGGGAATGAAGTCGATTTTGCAAATGGGTTTAATTTACAATACTGTATTGACAGCTTTTCCTGTTCTCCAAACAAAGAGAATGAAAAGTCCGTGAAAAGCGAGAAAATTGAATCAGCCAATGAAAAATTATGATTTGTCAAACAATTGTTGTTATATTCGAGTTTACGAAGTTTCTTGCTGATACTAGTTATGTGTATTCGTTAGTTAATTTTGGGTGGAAAATATACACATTCAATTGAAATTTCAAACATATTTACGTAAGTTGAAATGCATTAAAAGTGCTAGCCAGCTATTTTTAACATTGTTTCCTGACATAATTTTCATCATTTAAACTGATGTTGACGGATGAAGCCGTTCATTTCACAATAGAAACAAGGATCACTCTTGGAGACGGTTAATCAGGACAGTTTCATGGTATGTATTGAATATGTCGAGGGAAACATAAAGCAATTCAGCTGAATAGTGTCCAGCCACTGATGTGCTGAAGCTGGCTGCGTTTGGCTGTTATGACTTTTTAGGTAGACGGTAAAAAGGGTTTGGACTTTCGATGTATTTCCGTTGACATAATAAGTGGAAGGTACAGAATCAGAATCTATTCTGTTTTCAGGACCTTTTAACAGTTTATCCATTTTGACTGTTTTCCGAGATTTTTTGAAATGATTAGATTTAGCGATGTGGCATGTCTTTCACATAGTAGATAGTGCTGTTTAACTGTTTTTCTCTGTTCTATACACATTCCCTAATACGTTGTTTTGAGAGTCGTTGACAACACGATGAATTAACCTGTAGCAATTATTCAACAAATTGTTTAATATTACTTCATATAGATTGAAAATCATCTACAGTTGATCGCAGCTATTGCATTCCCATAGACATTCCAGTCGGCCCCTTTCAAAAACAAGCACTAGACTAGAGTTTTGCTCTCATTAGAGCTCGTCAGTAGTGTATATCCTCGCCACTGCCGGGACTAGAACCACGGCCACGCTTTTCATGAGGCAACCGTGTTTACCTCTGCATCAGTGACCTTACATTAGGCACGCCCAAATTATCATATGTGAACACTCAACTACTTTCGCTTGTGAGTAATGATCAGGTTGCCCGATCGTGTCGATAGGAGACACAGTTACTGTCTGTTAACTCCAATCGATGACCCCTCGACCAGGACTTCTGTCCAAGTTGAAATCACAGAAATCATTGACTTGTTGAGCGGCATTTGAGTAGTAAGGATTTTGGTTTTCATCTAAATTGAACGCGACTTCCGATGATTATGTAGTTTAACACCTCCGAAGAAACTAAGAGTGGCTAAACAACACACTAGCAGTTTGCAGCTAATATAAAAGGAAAACAAACTAATGCTTTTGTGTGTCTCTGTGGATTTTTTGCAGTTTATGTCTACCGGTCATTTTTGACAATTAATACTTCAACTTTTTGGATATTCCACAGTGGTACATGCAGCTGAAAAATTGTTTAGATTTTTGATTTGGATTGTTCAAAAAGAACTTTCAGGTACAACGCACGAAAAAATTTCAATAACAGCTCTCTCGGTTTTGAACAGTGAATTCGTAGGGCCACAGATTCATGCATTCCAATTTTTTCTCCTTTAGGTCTCAATTTAAAACCCGAGCTCAACTCTTTGACACGGCATGCACGTTTACGTAGAGGACTCTTGGACAGAAAACAAACCGAATAAAATATATTTACGAAATTTAGCCGACGTTTAACGGGAATGTCATTATTCAGTACAACCATGCTCTCAAAAACAGTTTTAATCAATCCTAATGGACATTTGACTTGTGTGTACTGACGGGTTTACTTCTCACTAGTTAACTACTATATGCGCCTCTGGAGAGTTTATACCCAGTTAGCACCTTGATGGGATAAAGGGGCTTATTGGCACCTTGACATGTTTCAGTGTTGTTATTAACATTTACTCACATAAAGCTTGTAAAAGTTGATATCCACACCAACATTGTGAATATATCAAACAAGGTTTCTAGAATGAAAATGGCTTTGATAAAAAGGGTTGTTAAAATATTTGGATGCTCCTCTTCGAAGTTAATTAAAACCACTTAAATCAACTAGTGAGAAACCGAAGCAAGTCACAGGCTATTGGTGAACTTCATCACTTCTCAAACGGTTACATTACAAGTCATTATATATCCTGTTAAAACCGTTCCGTTGTAGAATTTAATGAATTTCGGTACATTACTGCTGTTGGCAAGAGTTAAAAATGGGATTTTATTACCGTCAGTTTCGGGTTAGTAACTGCGCATAAGCGTTCAGGATATTTTGCAATTTCAAAGACAATGAAATAAATTGTTTTTGAGTCTCTGTAATATAATAACGCACGCAACGTTTCCCAAGTCCATAGGTTCCATAACATAGCTTTTTGAGTGGACTCCATTTTTCGTGTATTAATGACTTTGATATCGCTCGGCAGTGCGTGTGTTAGAGCTTATTGCTTCTGTAAGTGGTGGAGGGTTAACTCATTGCGGTGTGTCGTTCCACTCAAAAGTAATTGCTCTAAACGGTCACCTGGGCATTTTGAGTTATGCTGTTTTTAGGAATAAAAGTGTGTACTGCCTCGCGGATGACACAGCTGTTGGATAATTACTTATCAGATCTGATACAGAATGATACACTTCACAGCCCTACGAGAAGTAGGTTGGCCGATACCTGCTGATGTAAATAATTTATGTTACACTACAACAGAAACAAGATAAATAGTTGTAGGTATATCTTATATACAGTGCGTCATCCTTCAGTACATTTATGAATACGGATTTTGGCTACAGCTGGCCAATTCATCAAGGATAGCTTTACGTTTTTAGATTGCGTTAGTGCAAGTTAAAACAGAGATTGTAACTATTCATCCTGATATATAAATGGTTACTTTCAACCTTTCTCTGAATATATGTCATCCAGTTGGAATCCTTTTTTTCTGGGACAGTTCTGTAGTTTCACAATTTAAGGGGAATGGGGAATTGACCACTAGGCCCGGTTAGCCACCGGTCTGAACTGAAGCAACTTCTGAGTACCAACACTAATGAGTGATTCTCCTGCCTGAGGTTAAAACCGAATATATGGCAACCACCTCAGAAAAAGAGTGGATATCATCTTTTGTATATAAACTTTGGAGTGTAGAAAATGGTGATATACAAACACAAACATATAAGAAGTGAAACAATTAGAGCCGCTTGGTGTTAGCGGTGGATTTTATGAAAAAGTGACAGAGATTTCGTTCGAAGCTTGTGGCTAAGATAAACGAAGACGGGTGTTTCAAGATAACAATCTGTCTCCTCTTCCTTATCTCTTCTTTACAATGATGACAGCCTAAAAATCGTTCAGAGAAAATGTCAATGATCACCAGGATAACAAAACAGAATGTATTGCCGTGTCAAGGTGGAGGTTACTGTCGAGAGTTCTTAGTCACATCAGTGTGGATGCTCAAAAATGACTGAAGGAAATTCGACGCAGTTCAATGCTGGTACACGACTGCTCTGAATAAGTACCTGTACAGTCGAATTGCAATTGGTTAACTAGTGATCGATTAGCATATGTTTTTGGATAGATTACCTAAGCTGGTCCAGCTGGACTAGAACTTTTGGGGTTGCTATCCTTTGAAGCAATCACGACTTGAGGTGTAATAGGATACGCTTCTGTTTAGTATCTTAACTATGTCCTAACAATAGAGAAATGTCTGGAGCTGCAGGAAAACTAGTGCTAGAAATATTGACGGGTTTGAAGGGGCGGTTGTTTGTCTGACCCATGGCTAATAAATTCCAGTTTGGTAACTGGTTCTCATGGTCGAGTGCATTGTCTTGGTCATTGCCTTACTATATAAGCCCCTTGATCAGTCAACCGCATTGAATCGTGTATCACGTACATCTTTCATCCTAGATTGATGTAAATGCGCAAAGTGCAACTGTACAATAAATGTCTCCATTTGAAGCAGGTTTGTAAATAAAAAATGTATTTCATGTCATTCGCCGCGGTAAACTCTCATTTTTGATTGGAAGCCGGACGTATGGAATATAGCGGAATATTATCATACTAAGGGGGACTGATGACAGAGAAAATGATGTTATTTAAAAAGGGACGCAAATCATGAATGGATAGCAGTCACAAGTGTAAAACCTGGTCAGTTATTATGTAAGAAATGTTCTCACTTTTGACTTAAAGAATTGGCTTAATTTCAATCACCTACCGTCCACCTCAACAAAAGAGGACAACAACATACCACATTTAGTTGAATGACAGGGTAATTATCTGAAATATACAAGAGTAACAAATTTAAAAGCACACGTTTAAAATCTAGTAAAACAACGAGAGTAGAAACCATTGTTTGGTTTACTGTTGTACTTTGCCATGTACTCAGATCTTTCGGCGTTGACGTTCGTTGCAAAGATAACGCGCAATAGGACAATTTTTGTCTACGTGAGTAGACTTGTACGTGAACAGAGTCCTTAAGTATTGTCCAATGTTTTCCGGGATACTTTATTTTCCAATCGATTCGTGTATATCATGCGTCGGATCAGAAAGAAGTATATGGGCAAAATTCTTACAGCAGTGAACCGATTGGAAGCAGCGTAAAAAAGGGCCAAGTTAAACAGAGGTACATTGCACTAAAGGGATACTAGAGCAGGCATTGTGAAACAATGACAATCATGGCTCATCAGTCATTGAATACAACACAGGAAGAGTAAACTTAACATATGCACATCACACACTACATTGTAGTGCCAGCTTGAGAAAACTCATCGAATATTCGAGTGAAAAACTGAACACAACTACCAGATGGAGATGAAAATAACTGTGACCAAGTTATAGTTAAGTAAAAAGTAAAACCCAGAAGCGTCCAGGGGTTACAAACTTGATAAAACTATTTTCATAATCTACCAACCAGATGAATAAACCAGATTATGTTTCAGTTTTTTCCATCCTACAAGGTGAGATATAGATCTAGTCTTCAATTAATCGTTTGGAGTGAATCAAGTTGTTTTTCTTACAATATCTTTGGTATACTGCATTCTCATGTCCAAAGAACGTTATCATATTTGGGCAGGAAACAGGATACAGCTCTGTCGTTTTCATCAAGCGCAAGAAGGAGTAATAAGCAGTATCACTTCTCACAGTTTGTAAGTATCTGCCACTGAAATGACGACCTGCTACGAGTTTCTTGCCTTATGGGTGTTGAGAACTAGTTACTTGTCTAGGGAATTAGACTGACAATTTTTTTTCGCTGGTTCGAATTCAGCCAAAGCCCTGACTTCTCACAGTTGGGTTACATCTATAAACAAGACAGACAAAACCAATGCTTACTTTTAAACTTGAAACGCTAGAACTGCACAACGCTCTGACTTCCTGTGTATGATGATTTCGTAAAGAATGAGAGTTCTAAATCGACCCACAAAACGATCATTATCTGAAGCCTTTGAACAAAACACACCTGATAAGTTGCCAACCGGAACGTATTCGACAGTGAGCATCAGACTGTGATGTTCACTTTATTCTTCTATAGATGAAAACAACTGATTTGATGACGTTACGACAATATGTTGCAATCTTGCTGGTTTTCTATATGGATTATCTGCAGCAGAAAAAACTGTCAGTCGTCTTTGTCTTTAACATTCTTCCAGTTCAGTTTTTCCGTCAAGCATGTGCACGCCGCTCTGTTCTGAATCTCTAACGTTATCGGGACATTTAATCTCTGGAAAACTAAACAAAACCTTGGGAAATGTGCTAAACGCGTAAAACTTAGCTACAAAACTGAAAGTTTGCTTAATAGTCTGTCATAAATCTTGTCCCTGGTGTATTTTTCAATAGGATGTTTGAATTTGGTATCAACACTGAAAATTTTTAAATGTTCCCTGACGTCGAATACTTTGTAAAATATTTTCCAGTTGGTCTAAGTATCCTTAATCTCAATGGATTAAACTAGCGTGTATTGAAATCTTAACAAGTGTTTTCTCAACACCAACTACAGTCACTACAAAAGTGGCCAGACGATTTTGCTTGGTTCACTGTCGAACGTAACCAGAACGTTTTCACTATTCCAAATCGAAGGATACGCGCAAAATCCAATGCTGTTGAAAGTTAAACCCCTACCACTGATAAGCCTCTTGTTATCTTCATTTCACTCGTCTTTCTGGAGCATTCTTCAATTACCGCGAAGGAAAGCAGGACCATAATTACTATGCAAAAGAAAAAACTGTTTTGAACATTTTTGAAGGTTCGACAACGCCATAACGCTGAGCGCGAAACTGTCCACCTTTTATGATAGGACGAGCGAAAAGCAGTAAAAATCAAGGTCGCCAATAACGATAGAAGACATACGTCAGCAGATGTTGACATTTCATTCACTCTCTTCGGTCACAAACGTAAAACGTTAGAATACATAGAACATGGGGATAACAAAAACAATAGCAACAATCAACCATTGGGTTTACATGAAACAAGAACTGTCATCAGTTCAAGAGAAGACAAACTGTGTGAGTCAACAGTTTATGCACACACAGTACCAGACGGTGAGTATTGACTAACATTGCCTCAGGGAAAGCAAGCAATTTCAGATTACGATTACGCAACACTACTTGAAACCAGTTGGCGGGGTCAACAACGTGACTTGTCTCCATGATGTACGACCACTGCGGAAACATGTCAACTAATGGTCATACACTGGTTTTGAGAGAGCCAGTGTAGTCGTGTTCACTAACTAGCGACCAATCATTCAAAATCCCAATGTATGTACTGTTTGACATTTTTAATCTAGACTGTTGCTAGTTTGGACGCGTGCAGTAAAAAAATTCATATGTGCTTTTTCTTGACAGGCTGATTTGTGAAGAGATTCTTCATGATGGTGAGTAAAGCGATCCGAAATTTACGTCGTACAGCCTACAGGTCAAGATTATTATCAGAACGGAGAATCTACCATCAGAGCTGGAGCTGTCAGTCGGTTTCCGACTTTTCATTCCAGGTGTAACTTTAGACAGGTTTAGTTTCTTGGTTACTCGAAACTCGTTTTATTTTTATTGTTTTTTGTAGCAAACAGGAGAACTATGATTGCTGAGAATAATGATAGAGTGGTTAACTCGTTTTGATGGTTTTAATGTTTGTTTTTCTGGGCGTTTCACTGTGCTCAATTTAAGTGACTTGTTATTTTATTGTTGCTCGATGTTTAGCTGAATGACCTCATTAGTATGATAGAACAAGTGTTGACTCGACCCTCAATCTGGGTAGACAAGGTTAGTTGCTTACTGTCAGTTTCCAGAAATATGTTTATTGAATATCTTGGATTGGTATACTATTACACAATTGTAAAAGCTAAAAGGTGCACTGGAATCAGAATAACTACCCAGGTAAGCCGTGCTGTAGCCCGTTTCCAGATAACCGTTGTCACCAAACAATAGTGTCCTTGATAGGCTGGGCTTCGATATTATGACAAACAACTTCAGTCTGAAACGCTCTTACTAAATGGGTCAAGTATGTTGCTCGTAAAACGATGGAATTTTGATGGGTGTGTGGTACGGCAGGTGTGCCGCAGTCATTGAATCTGATTAAATTTGATCACGACATCTTAAAGAGGTCCAAATTTTGAAATGAAGAATATTTTCTACTTTGATGTCAACCTTATGAGCTGTGTTTGCAGTACACAATAATTAGGTATGGAACTTTGAAACGAGCTCTCATGAAGACCAGCCAAATCTAGCAATGTGAACGAGAGAAGAGAAGACTACAGGAAAGCACTCATAAAGTGATAATAGGAGACGGTTTTCAAATGCAGCAGTTACGTGTTACGTTGTAGTGAACAGAGTGCACTGTTGAAGCAAACAAGCTGGGGATAATTTCATTAGCACGAAAGAAAAATAATTGATCATAAACTGTGAATCCATTTGGAACGGTGCTTTATCTCCTTTTGCTGTGTGCCTCTTCTTTGGTACTCAATATCATTTGCGGTGCTTTTTAGTCATTAAAATTTCATGGGTAAATATCCAGTCACGATGTTTATCAGTACCTTCCATTTGATGTTTGAGTAGATTTCCAGTAGAAATCTGAAGCCAATTTCATTATATTAATCAGCAAATACAAGAAACGTAACTAAACATTTGTTGAAACCTTTTGGGGTAGGTACTCAGAAAGGATTTTCAAACAATCTCTTCAACTTGTCAGACCACGCAATGTTCTTCAACGACTTCTAGAGCAGAAAGCATTGTTGACTTGTATGAACCATGAAACACTGTGAATATTTTGCTCAAGATGGAGCATGCTAATAGAGCTCAACTACAACTGCTAGTTTTTTATTCACAAATGTCTGACTGTTGATAGATCACTGTTAAAGTATTTTTTTAACGTCTTATTTCTCTTATTTTTACGGCTTGAATATTAGGATAAAACAGGACGCAAACTGAAGATCATTCGCAGTTCACAAGAGCTTTCCTACTGCCATAAATGTCCCAGCTATCTCTGTTCGAAAAGAGGCTACAGCCGGGAGTTTTGCTTATGTTAGAGCTGGTCAGTAGTGTACATGATTACCACGGCCTTTGCAGCAGATTCATTTATTCACAAGGTCCAAAAGTTCACATCCGAACAGCTTCAGAGTTGTGCATTACGGACCACTCTTAACAAAAGCGAAACCTAGGTCAGGTTGTTCTGTCGGAAGTGGGCTGACTGTAAGGTCTACGGCAGTGTGGGGGGTAAATACAATCAGAAGGAACGTTTAAGTCACAGTGAGCAAAATCCCGTGCAACTTACATATAATAGATAAGATGAGGTCAGACATTTATTGCAAAGTTATAGTTGTCAAAACACGGTCTGTCATTTGAAAAATTGCAGTTAGCTAGTTGTTAGAAGACAAGCTTGTTTTTCAATCGACCATTCTAGTCTGAAAGCCTCATCAGAAATAGAATTGACTTATCCAGTGTTTGAACCTACTAGTGCAGGTCAAAGCCACTATTCTAGCCACAATGCATGCAGCATCCGTTTACGTATTGCATTAGCAGAACACTTGTGCTTACTGGAGCAAACCAGAAATTTGTGCGCAACAAGTGGATTAATTGAGAGATGGGTGGTTAGTCAATCCTATCACCGTGTACCCACTACAAAAGCGCCCAGCTCATATATGGCAGAGTTTTGTATCACCACTTTTAAAAGTAATATATTGTGGCCGTGTCAACACTAGAACAATCCGCAATCCCATACTATGTCGAAGTGGGGCCTGATTCGTTAATATACTGATTGTTAGTTGAAATGTGTTTAGAATATAGTCAGACGGCGGATTTGCTTTTGTTGTACGAACGGGTTTCTTATGAAGAGAACGTGAAATGAAATTCTGTCTAAGTACACTTCAATTTCTAGTCATCGTTGCTCCAAAGTGGTTGATAAATTCTAGCTCATTTTAGAACGCGTGATGTTTTGTCCACATAGTTATCTTCAAGTTACAACTGTTGACGATGAGAATGAAATGCGACAGTGTTGATCAAAACCGTTATTCCCATTGAATCTAAAGTTATGCACGCTGTCTTACCAAAAAATCACATGCGGCTGGGACTTAGGTGTTTAAGAGTTCGATACTCTTCAACAATGATTAGCTAAGCAGAGCTAATACAATAATAATCTATAATTGTCTTAATACTTTTCTGATATATTTGTTTCAGCACATGTCAGTGAGGCGTTCAGTTTTTTGTTGATGTGCCCAATATCTTTGCAATATCTCAATAGGCTATACAATGAATGACGAGGCGATCTTTTTTTAAGCTGATACAAGATCAATTAACACAACTTCCAGTTAGTGCTTTCATTTCAGACTCTGTCAGGATGAGGGTGTTTCATTACTTAGAATTTCACGAGTGAAAATCATTGGGCAACACCAGCGACTCAATAACAAACAACATTCCCTATTTAAGTCACAACTTTTAAGCAGTATGAAACTCTGCATCGAGTGTCAGAGTTGCGATCACCAAATTATATGGTAACCTTTATGTTCCTGACACTAGAGTGGAAGAACCTATTAAGTAAAGTATCGTGGTGGGATTTTATTTTATCGTGTGCACGAAAGTAATAACTTATTGTTTACAACTGTTAGCTATGAAAGCTGGCGAGATGTCACTAAGTAAAAAATCAGACATAATGATTTCAGGTTACATTATGAAGTTACAACGTCGATCACAGAATATTAGGTTGATGCATTGAATTCATAACCTGTTGCTTTTTCTTCAAAATCTATTTACTAAAAGTCTTCTGATAAATTGATAACGTATGTGATATATGTTTGATTGTTTGTCTGCATTTCTTAGAGAGGCCGTGGCGGATGACTGCTTCGACGATGTAATGAGAAACATCTGCTAACACAATTGGTAACTTCAATGGCAGGTGCCTCAAGCGAAAGTTTGATGAGATGACATTCTAGCTGACTGAAGGCTAACGTTTCCTCCGCACATATATCTGGGCTCTTCACTGGAGAACGCACGCGAGGTATGAGGGAACACCGTAATGATCAACCACACTCAAAACTGTAGGTGGATTTATATTATCAGCGGATGATGTGTGACTCGTGAAGTTGGTTCTTTGTTGTCATTATCAAAAGTGAAACTTTAAAAAAGTTGTGCTCTCACCAAAAAGCGACAGTCATATACTCTGGGAATAAAATCAAGTCTATCCAAAAAATTCACTGCACCGTTTGGTTGGAAAAATTGGTCGGAAGGTTTTAACGCCGACAAATAATGGTGTGTTAATTTTAAACATTATCTCGACCTCTTCAGAAGTCACTTGTTATCTGATTCGGCATGATCAACGTTAACCGAAAAGTCGCCTTGACAGACAAACTCCGAGGAACGTGAATTATGTAGAGATGCTACTGACATACATCTCACGTACGATATGCCTCAAGCCGATTAGTCTCTCGCTTAGATTTAACCACAGATAGCTGTTATACAACACAGGACGATTTGTATAATGCACTGGGTATCTGTTGCAGTGTAGCGTTAATTTTTTAACAGAAGTACGCTGTAATATCCGTGTTTGATTACGACGTGGAGTTGGGGATCCGGGTTATTGACCAGAATACATGTAGCCGTATGTCTAAATGAAAAGATTTTACGACTTGACCAAAATAGGCCACGGTTGTAACGTTCATCTATCTGGTCAGCAGCAAAGATATATGACCTCAGTTTCTGACGCGCAGCATATATGCGTTGTACACGTACACAATATCGTGGCCAATGAAAGGTGTACATTGGAGATGCCATCGTTTTGAGCTTGTCTATTTGATGAAAAACAAACACATAGGAATATATATTATTTTTAATGTCAGATGAAAAAGGGAAAGTTAACCTCCAACATGGCAAATTACTGTAGCCATAAAAGTTAGAGTGACAAGTTCCACAGCCGCTGCCGTTAATTTTTCTCGCAGTCAGTGAGCGCGTACATAGTGGCCTTTCGAGCTAAATTTTATAGTGGCCTACTATTCTCACAATTATTCGGAAGTCTTGGGTTGGAGTTTCACTAGGTTGTGATATCAATCAGTAACTACTAGAACGAACCAACTGTTTAGAACCAAAACGATGGCTGCGAGGACAAACTTACTGTGTGAAAGTTTTTCTCAACCTATTCTGTGGTTTTGTTAGCTATCTGCTAGTCTTAACTAGTCAGTCACAAATGGCTGATACATCTGAGCTATTTACGGGCGAAGCCCGAACAGCTGTAAAAAAATGATTATATGACCTGATTGCAATTTTCACGTCTAACATCCAATACTTTATATTTTGCTTGATGGTTTACTGATTGGTAAAAGGCAGTATTCTGAAAACTGCACCACGTACTGTGGAGACGTTTCGTTTGTCCTCGTCGGTCACCTACAGAGAACCACTAGTTATGAACGAAAGTTGCATAGCAGCGAGAACAAATATCGTACGTCATCACAGGATCACCTGTACCGACTACGTCAGAACCTTTTGTGTACAGAGGAGTGGTCGATACTACTTAAGTGACATAACTTCCGTAAATGTCAAAAGCTTCGGGCTCGGATTAGGTAGTAACAAAGCGAGCGATGATACCAAGCCGATCAATTGGCCTGTATCCAAGACGTGTTTAGGAATCGAATATTAGTGGTCTCGACTTAGCCACTGAGTTGCTGTTGGTTGGATCAGGTGAACTCAATGTTGAAGATGTTTCAAAAGTGGCTTTCTGGTTCGAAAGTTTAACGCAACTACACATATTCCTGTTGTTCCGATTGGATTAGTCATGTTGAACCTCGTTTCAGGCATGCAGTGCTTAAAGAAGCGCTAAGCAGTTTGCAACTTCCTTGAATGACACGAATTTATAGCAAAGAATTTAGGCAGTAGCATTCGTATGAATAACTTTTCTGAAGTTCTACGATACATTTGTTATGTCTATTTAATAATCAAAATAAGCTTTTATGTGGTACGAAAATATTGTGTAAATATCTGGGTCACTTGATGTTTTACGGTCATGTGATCAACATTGTTCAGCCTCACCCCTCTCGTTTGCTGCTGGCTGATATGCTTTAAAAAGCATATGACTGCTGGATTTTAGGGGCCAAAGAGATCAATGCAAACAAATTATAATAATTTTTGGCAGAAACTTAGATAATCTGAGACACGACTGAATTATTGTATACAAACGCTAGGCCACCTTTGCATATGAATGCAGTTCAGGTCGTTCAATCGTCTTCATATCAGACATTGTAACTGTTCTGTTAGGTTCGATCAGTGACTCGATGACTAAAAGTCATTAAACTTGTTGAGCGATATTTTGGTTACCGGTGTGCAGTATGGGATTTAGTTGTGAAAAGTCGCACGTAACCCGCAACCGTCAGCAGCTGTCACATTCCCACAAACTTTCCAGTCGGCCCCTTTCAAAAACAAGCACTAGACTAGAGTTTCGCTCTCATTAGAGCTCGTCAGTAGTGTATATCCTCGTCACTGCCGGGACTAGAACCACGGCCACGCTTATCATGAGGCAACCGTGTTTACCTCTGCATCAGTGACCTTACATTAGGCACGCCCGAATTATCATATGTGAACGCTCAACCACTTTCGCTTGTGAGTAATGATCAGGTTGCCCGATCGTGTCGATAGGAGACACAGTTACTTTTTGTTAACTCCAATCGATGACCCCTCGACCAGGATTTCTGTCCAAGTTGAAATCACAGAAATCATTGACTTGTTGATCGGTATTTTGATTACTGATGATTTCGGCTTTCATACAGACTGAGCATCACTCACAGTTGATCGCAGCTTTCGCATTCCCGTAGAACTCCTCGTCAGCCCCTTTCGAAAAGAAGCAGTCTAATCTGGTTTCATTCTTGTATGTGTCTATCAATAGTACACACATTTGCTTTTAGCACGATCTGGTAATCTGTGAATTATTGAAAAACAAATGTCACTGACCTCTTGCACATAATAATTTAGCTGTAATTAACATGAGATCAATGACACGGTAGTCAGTACGTTTGCCTCATTACATCGTGACCGGAGTTCTGGTTCGGGCAGTGACAACTAGATAAACTACTGGCGAGCTCTAACAAGGGCAAAACTACAATCTAGTGCTTTTTTTCAAGAGGGGCTATCTGGGTGATATTCAGTTTGTATCAACTCAATCCTCTATTACTCTCCAGTGATAAAAATGTAGTCTTCGAGTGAAAAGTTGTCAACCAACGGCCCAATACGTTAAGCCAAGTATATGCCTCAGCAGAATTTGAGCAAACTTTAAACCGAATCAGAATATTTGGAAATGATCGGCGATTTTAAGAATCGTTGAAAGCTTTGTTTATTAATAATATTCTGCTTTTCAGTGAACGTTCATCGGAGCACTGAACCGCTTGATGTACAACTAGCTGTTTGTATCTGGCAGTTTGTTCAGTTATCTCACTACAATCAGGCTTCGCCGCAATTGAAAGCTGATCCGATAGACTTCCGCTGCATCACTGTCGTTCGTTTGAACTGTAGGTTATGAACCGAAGAAAATTCTACTTGGGAATTTATGTTTCAAATCTAAAAGGTTTTTGAGCGCAATAAAATTGTTTATGTTACCCTGGCTCGTTAGATGACGAGAGGAAGTTAATGTTGCTTTGATAGAATATTAACGTTTACTATTTATCTTTTGCGGCTGGGTAAATTGAAAACATTCAGAAACATTTTTGTTCGTTTTTACATTTAGATAGATTTGCCGGTGTGGTACATATTGGAATAGAAAAATATCGAACCGTCTATGCAAGGAAACTACCATATTTGGTTGATTCTAGTCGTACGTCAGTTCAATCGTTGTAGTGTGAACTAACTTTTGATTCAAATAGTTATGTTTTTCCAAAAAACAGACTGAAGTTTGTCGGATAAATTAAAGCTTAATTCCTCCAACACAGTACGTTATTTCTGGCATTTACCTTACTCTTTTGGGAGGAATTTTAAATTTCAGTCCGAGGGATAGAACCGATTACAGACAGATTACAGACACAGGTGCAATTCGAGAACCTGTATGATCAAATAAAAGACCTCAATACAACGTCACAGGACAAAGAAGGATGGTTCCACGCGAAATTGGTCGATATTTCTCACCATTTCCTGACTTCACCGGTCAGTCAACAATGTTGTCTGACATCGGAACATTATCAAGCTCTGAAACAACTGCGGGAGATGAAAGATGTGGTTTTCCTCCAACCCGATAAAGGTTCCGGTACAGTTATCATGAACAAGATTGATTATGAGTCTAAAGTGAAAGGTATCCTAGCGGACACACGAAAATTTCACACAGACAGTACGACT
>JTDE01000095.1:222542-348933 GCA_014338405.1 Paragonimus skrjabini miyazakii
TCCTGTGTGTGCATAAACTGTTGACTCATGCAGTTTGTCTGCCCTGGAACTGATAACAATCCTTGTTTTGTGTAAACCCAATTGTTGATTGTTTCTGTTGTTGTTGCTATCCGCATGTACTATATATTCCAATGTTTTACGTTCGTGACTGAAGAGGGTAAACGAAATGTTAACATCTCGCAACGTATGTCTTCTATCGTTATTGGTGAATTAGTTAAATCAACCAAAATGAAAATAAAGATTTGATGTAATTTCACACAGTAAGTTTAACTGATGCAATAAGTTTTGTCTATCATATGTTGAAATACTCAGTAATCAAACCATAATGATACTAGTGTACCTGTTTCTTGACTCGTTTGCAACGATAATCACAATACGCCCCAACATTTTGCCTCTTTCTTCAGTTTAAAATTAGGGCAACTGTAGCGTTAAAACCAGCTACTGAGTGACCCACTGATGGGTACAGTATTAGACTTCTTACAGCATATTACATAAAAAAAACCTGCATGTGACTTTCAACAGCTATACTTGACAAGCGCTTGGACCTGGACTGATGTCAAGATAAAGCCCACCTACTTTGCCAATAAAACCATGACAAACAAAAATTGTTATATAGTTTTTAATGGAAACGTTCTGACCTACTCTGTGATATGAGATATGAAGAACGATATTCCGTTTATGTTGTGATAAGGAATCCAAGTCATAATTAAGTTGTTCAACCTTTTATTTGTTCCACTCATATAATTCCGCTACAACGTTCTGTTATCCTACGCTAATTTTGACCAGTAATCATATTTTGGTTACACCGTATTTTCTTGTATACAAAAAGGTTATTCAACAAAAACACTGAAGATGGTACGTTCTACACAAGGCGTTGATATTTACATTTGAATATTACTTTGAAATCAAATTTCTAATTTGTTGAAACATTTAAATGCGAGTCTCCATGGGCTTTCTTTCTTTCTATACGGGTAATAAGGGTAGCGCAATTGAATGCACCGAACATTGTACGTATAAAATGGAATCGAATTGAGTCTATTCCTTTAAAAGAGCTCCACAGGAAAAAGTTATAAATCTTATTTTTGCTTTAATCAAATTCGTCGAAGATGTAATCAACTTTGTAAGAACTCAATCGTCAACGGTATATCTAATTATTGGCGGTCGGTTGGTTTGCTTTTGAGACTTTGCGGTTATTTTTGGACAATATATTTTAATAAATAATGTTATATATTAGGACTAGCGAAGCATTCCCTCACATTTTCTACTGATTGGATTTGAAGATTCGTGTTTAGTTGACACGCAGAACTAGCTAAAACGGTTATCTATTAGGTTATTCCGAAGTAGCTTTTGATTACTATTTGTTTCTTAAATATGTTAGGTTTACAGGATGGCCAACATGAGCAAAAGTTTTTAGTTCATTTATTTTTGCATTTTGAATTTGAGAATGAAGCTGGGGAGTAACCTAAAATTACACACTCATTCTTTTAAAACCGTATGTCGAAGAAAACACTCTAAAAATAATTTGCACGAGTTCCACTCAGAGATCTTAATTCCGATTGTATTATTGCTGCACGGCCTTCAATTCGTTGATGTTGAGTAGGGTGAAGCCAATCCAAGAGAAACCGCCTCAACTTTAACTAAGGAGCTTGGTTTTATAGTCAGTACCGTGTAAAAACATGATGGCTATAGACGTGATAGGAGCCTGGCAAGCTCTTATAGCACACATCCATGCGCGTGCGTACCGCATAACTGACGTGTGGAACTATTTAAGTTTTCCATCAAAACGTTATGAGTTACGATGAAAGAGGACCTTCGAACGGTGACAAAAATGGTATGCATTGCGGGTTTAGAGAGTCCATGCTGCCACATAAGTACTCTGTTGCCCATTCATTCCTCCTCAGAGTCAAGCAGCAAATGCAGCGCAATATCAAGTTGTCTAATTGGAAACAATAATTTGAAAGCATTCGTGCAGATACTGTTGCTAATCAACAAGAAAGTTTGAACATTTTGCAAGGGGATTCCGTGAATGACTTTGTAAGGCAGCTTTGTGTGAGCTGCTTCAGCTAGCTGTAGTCACTCTACATCACTTGCCATCTCAACCAAACATATTTCAATAGGGTAGATGCTTTGTTGTTCAGTGAGCTTCTACGTCAAAATCGCAAGTTCTAGACAAAAATATGACTATGTAAACCGTCCGGTTAATATTTTTCCGTTAGAAACATTTTGTGCAAATATCATGCGCATATTTGAAACTCGTTGAGAACAGTGTTCGGTGCGAGGATATTTTTTTTCTACAAGAGTGACGCTTCCCATCCAAGCTGAAATTCTTCAAACATTTTTGAAGTTGCGAACATTTTCGGAAGAAAACGTTTGTTCCATCAGAATTCAAGGTTACCCGCATAAGTGTGCACAATTTTCAAACCAGAACCTTTACCAAGCGTTTAACGAGGTGAACAAGAACCACCTCCTAATACTTATATTGACTGCGTGAGACGAATCTAAAAATGATTTTGACAACAAAATCTAACACTGAAAATCTTTATGTACAACGTGATAATTGCTTCTTTGTGGTCGAGAAATTTTTATTTAGAAATTATTGTCGCAAACACTTATTCTATAGACTATATTATATATTCGATAGTTTCAATTCACATACTATTTTTAGGAACCTTGGTGCACTATCGAGTTAATGAAACAGAAAATAACGGTCACTTTTAGTACACCTATTGAAAATAACAAACAGAACACACGATTGCATTATCTCTCATACTTTGTATAGAATAACAAACTATGGAGACAGAATCAGTGAACTGTCGACACCAAAACAAACATAGGTGGGATACTTCTTTAAGTGACAGACATAACGGATACTTTTACATTGTTATGATGGTAACCATGTCACCAAATTTTCATGTTTTCACTTTTCGATGTTCTGAGAAAGTTTGCCACGTACGCAACTTGTTTATCCTATTAACCACTTTGCACAAACCTCATACCATTTGACAAAAGTACGCAAGAATCAGTCAACCAATCAATAAGTACTGCGGCCAGAAAAAGATAAGCTATCGAAGTGCTGGAAATCACAAGCTAAACTGAAATATTTGCGTCATTTGAGCTTTTGTGTCTCTTCTTCACAACTAGCGATCCAAACAGCAATCCAAAAATGTCCTAACTGCAGAGCTTGTGTTAACTAATCTTCTCTTTGTCTAGCTTGCGTTGCATTTCGTGTAATCACCTGGGAAAACGACAAAGCTGGACATTAACCAAACCGAACAATAATGAACTGTAGGTACATTCCAGTTGATGACAATTCCATAAATAATACACTAACCATAGTTTGGTAATGATTAATGATGAGGTCACCGGAGCGCCCCAAGTTCATGCAGGATAAATGTCTTGGTGGCCTCAAGTAATATTCTCACAATTAACTTATCATCAAGTTTCAGTCATGAAAACCATTGAACTTGCTCGTTCAGTTGGATTATTGTCAAGTAGTGGGGAATTTTGATTTCAACACTAAATACCGACCGTAATGTTTAGAATCTCGTTTACATTTTACATAGTCCTTCTTGTAGAAAGCTATATGGAAGGCTTTTACTCTTGGCTCAGTTGGTAAGTTGTATATATACTTGTCATAATTGGAGGGTGCTCATGTTTAATGTGAGGTTAATGTTGCTGGGACTCATGCAAGCGGTTTGTCAAAGTGTGTCTGAAGTTTGACTGCCGTTAGTATCAAATATATGTATATCTTAATTAGTATTATATCTTAATTAGTATGAATATATTATATTATTGTTACAATTATATTATATTATGAATATATTAGTATGAACAGTTTGTCAAATGGAAACTCGAATCCAACGATGTGCTGAAGTTCAGAGGTAAACTGGCTTTCCAATCTATTTGAATGGACTCCTCCATTTACAAATAACTGGCATCAATGACCACGCACCGCTTCATTGAGAACCATAATTACGCAGCTGATACTTCCATCTCGCTACGCTGCCTTGAGTTATTGATCTTCACCTCTGTGTTCGAAAAGATTATTTTCATTTGTTTAGTCGTGTCCTGTTTATGAAATTTTGACGAGTAACACAGTTGTGCATCAGTTTGTACATGTTTATTCATTTTTAATTCTTGCGCTTATATCCTTTCTGTTATGTGTTACAACAGTTATAATTGGAGGAGAGCTAACATCCGTGTTGGTAGTATTTCACAACAGCCTGCATATAACAGAAGAAAAATGGCATAACGTTTATTAGGATTAGAACGAAAAAGGATTCTTCTACTTCATCTTGTTCTTATTGACTGAACTCTAAGCATTTTAACAACCAACCGCAAGGCCTGCTCGAGGTGTTTTGTCGCCGGCGATCATCTGTAAATATTTATTTTACTTTCACGGCTATATTTAATGTGTACACAGATTTGGTTCATTCAAGTGATTCACGTTTACACAAAGGCTGATTACGCAGACAACAAGACAATCAAGTGAGTGAAACTAGTTGATATTTGTTCGACATAACAGATGATAGAATTAAGAAAAAAGGCTGTTATCTTTAAGCACTAGCCATTTGTTCTCAGTCAAAGTCATCATTGAGCTGACAGAAGTCTCATCTGTCCTTGGATCCCGTAATAACAAGTACGCGTTGTAAGTGAAAGTCGAGAAACTCAGAAAATATCAAAATACGGGATAAGACTTTCACTTATGCGTTAAGTAAGATAGCTTCCAACATCGGAAGTAAGCGTTAAGGCTTAAGGTTGTACATTTTACGACGGTAAATCAGTGAATATTCTATTATTCCCATAGTTTTTTCAAAAAAGCAAAATGAAGAATATTTTTTCAAGTTCACGTCGTCGGGTCAATACACACCTGTTAAACTATTACCCGCTGACTATGTGCAGTCATGTAATGTAGCCTGTAATGTCTGATTGGACTGACTACAAGCATCTCAGTTGAGTTGTAATTTGTCGGTGAGGGACCAGTAAAACTGATCAATAGCCACATAAAGCTTTTAACTGCATAGCTGTTTCCACACAGCGTTGTTAGGTTGACCTCGAGTGAATTACGGGGACGTTTTGAAGGACCGTAAACAGTTTCGCCGGATCAGCTTCCGGTTACAAATTGATTATTGCTCAGTTAGTTTGTTGAAGGCAGTAACTCCAACCTAACTGGAAAGTCCTGATCACAAAGTTGTCACCTTCGAGTAAGCACATAACCCGCTTTTTTCACTTCAAAACGACCAGACATATTGAACGCCGTTCAAAATAAGTAGTGGTTGGGTTTTGGACATGATCATTTGATCATACCTGTTGTAAGGCTATCGGTGTTGTGGTTAAAGCGCTGGCCTCAGTCATACGAGGGCTGAATTGCAAATTCCGATCCAGACAAGGATATATATACCATTGTTCAGCTCCAATAGGAGCGAAACCCGAGTAAAGTGTGTCTCTTGGGAGTGGACTAGTGGGATTGCTTATCGGAATGCAAAACCTGTGACCATATGTTGATGACTTCCAATTCGAAACGAACTAAACAATCGACCTTCTATTAACACGTGGTTTGTGTGTGTTTAGTTAGTGACAGTACGGCTTTTCATCCACTCCCTTATTCAATTAGTAACCAGACCGAATGATGCCCTATCATTTATTGAACAATTTTCAGGTCGTATGCCCAACGTTTTCTACCACACAACAACAGGTAAATAATTAGATAACTATGTCGTGCGCATTTACATTCATCCATCAGACAGAGATGTATCTAAGAACATATGGCAGACCGCGCGTCCGCTGAAAGTGTTCGATGAAACGTTCCGTATATTTAGCCTCTGGATAAATCTGTTACTGAGTCGCATATATGGGGGTTAATAAAACAGAATGGATGTCCTTGTCGCCGCCACTTTGCTTGTTACTGACAAATTTCATAGGAGGTGCGAATTACATAGAACAAATGGTTTAATTCACGAGTATTTGCGTCGGTTCACTCGAATTACTTTTGTTCTCTCACTACGGCAACTAAATGGGTTCCGTTTCACTTTAAGCTGCAAAAACTGACAATATTAATGTTTTCCATTCCCCGTTGATTTTCGGTATACGGCCAGCTTTAACTGATCGCCGGTTTGTCTGGCCATGTTCATGTGAAGATAACGATGATCGTTGTTTAGTTCAGTCACTAACAAAAATTAAACGCTTCAAGATCGATGACAGAAATGTACATCTCTTGTAGATCTCATTTGCGAAATTTGTTCAAAATCAACAAATAAAAGACAGTTACATTAGGTAGATACATTCTCATTTTTCTGACAGAAACCATCAGTAAACCTTAAATGAATGTCAAACTTGCAACAAAAACCAGTCTCTTCCGGAGTTGGTGTTGGCATGCAGAAGCTAACTTCATATCTTTCAATATGCTCGCAATTGCAAATGGAAACTGAGCGGAACGTTTTCAAATGCCTAAGCTATGTGAAATGGAACCAATAATTCTTTACTGATTTTCGGATCCCTAATTCGAACGTACCTAACACATGGTTCGACGGGTCGAAGAAGCCTACTCAATCATTTCTTCATTGCACAATACGATGCTCACATTCAGGGCTCACCTCGCTGAACAACCTTGTTATTGCATTTTTGATATTACTTACTAAGACTTATCTTTTACGGCAGTCATATAGCAACGTTTCATCAAGTCTTGATCCTTGGAACGTTTCATGATATGTGGGAACTTGTTTTCAATCATGGAAGTCATACTCTCCTTGTCCTTGAGGTAACGAAAATTGATTGCAACAAATTAGAATTTTTTTAGGAGTTTGTACACATAATCCTTCATGTCTAACAGGAATAAAACCGATCCCTTACCGGATCACGTTAATACGATACCATTTCGACTGTGCCTAACTTCAGGCATTTCAAGATATCTCCAGTATTACTAAGTCTTGTCTCCCGAACTAAAGTAAGTATGTCGGTAACGACAAGTAATTAGACCAAATTTGAATTCTTCCAGATGCATATCATATATCGGAGGTAATTGACAAGTTTTAGTTCAACATTTTTTCAAACGGCTTTCTGTATTCAGTTTATGGATGAACCAACACGGATAACAAACTTGGTGTTATCGGCATTATTTCATAAAGCGCTGTAGCAAACTGCAGTATTTACAAAAACCTTATAGGAAAAAGTCCAAGATGTGTACCTTTATTCGTCTGATTGTGCTACGCTTAGACAAAACGTGACTAAGATGTGATCACATGCCACTTGGGTTAACGGATGGATGGTTTTCTACGTGATGCATTTTTGATCATGAACTAAGGCCTGTATGACCTTTATTAGGTACACAGCAAGAAGTTGTACAGCTTGAGTGAGTTTGTCTTTGACATCGATTACAACCCGATCTCGAGAGCTTGTGAATGGATGCTTAACACTGTACGTAGGTTTAAACGCTTTGTTGATCCACCTAAAATGATCTGTGATGATCAGACGCAGTCCAATGGCATTCTGGTTGTTTTTAACTCCCTTAAGGAGCCACTTCTACAGTTACTTCCGGATCCCGGCTGACGATCGTCGAATGCATTCCCTGAAGTAGCCAGCTCGGTAACAGAAGCTGAAAGAATGAATGCAGACTGATAAAAAAAGTTTGACAAACCGTATTTAAGACGCGACAATCATATCAGCTAGCTCTTAAGTGAAATAATTTGTGTGGCACGGTGGATCACGTCCAGAGCATTCATCAACCTACGTTTGATTAGCGCGATGGTTGCGTTGCCTGTAAATATCAAACTGACAAAATTGGGTTTTGCCGCTCCTGCTGTCACCGGTGGTTAATTAGTTATAAACCTTGTATTTTTGTCTGCAAACCTCTGTGTTTATTCATTTTGACTCAACATCTCCATGGTTTGTTGTAGTTCATTTCCAATATTGTCTAGCGCTGATAGTTTTTTTAGATCGTCTGACAACCGAACACATTTCACTTCCTCTTCAGTGACACAACCCCCAAAAACCAAGCGTAACATCCCGTTTAAGTCTTTTTATTACCCGTGAACTTGTGGGTGGATTCGTTTACTGTGCGTGCATCACAGTGTCACGAAACTCTAGCGTGCCTTTTAACTTTGTAGTTTCTTACGTGGAACGTATATTCCGGTGTTCACAATCGAATTTCAGTCGAACGCCTTGTGCAGTATTGGTGTGATAACTTACGCTGAATACGTCGTCCATAGGGCAAACGTATAACGTGAACTCCAAAATGGAGGTTCCTAGATGACTAACCTCTACTTGACGCTAAAACGGCTGTCTGTAACCTAGACATTCCGTGTATATTCTGAGGATAGTGGCAAAACCAGCACGTTCTTGTGAAACTGAAGCAGCCACTGTTGCTCAAATACTTATTGCTTCTTTGCTATGTACAAGTTCGTTAATGTTTGCAGTTGCACATTACTTACAAGTTTCGCCTACGCTATATGAAGCACTTCACATATTACACGGTGTTTTTATAAGACTTTTTAAAAATAAGTTTTATTAGTAATTTAATGGCTTAATCAACAAAAGTTGGAAGTTCAGTTTCATTTAATTGACCAATGTGATAGTAATTCCGGATCACATTAAACAGAATGTGTTCAAAATTACTAGAGCTCCAAAATATCCTAAATATGTATACCTGTTACGGATGTACGTTACAAGCACCAATCATGTGTAATTCATTGGAGAGATTTTATGAAAAACTGGGAAAGAACTGAGTAGGCGAACACATTTTCTGCAATAAACACGTCCTGAGTGTTTTCCACAAGTTCCTCTACAACATCGAATCTCCACATTGACACACACATTCCCATATCGATCGATTGATCGTGCAAAGTCTACACAAACGACTAACAGTGCTTTTATCGGTTGCTGTCACAAGTGAATTATACTAATATTGATGTGCTCATCTTCGTTTGAAAACGCACTAGCCTGCGCATATCAGTCAATTACTGACAACCTAATAGTCGGCCGCTGTCAACATTTTCATATCAACATCAGTAGTATAAAATTGTGAGTGAACTTTCCAAAGAAAATTAATTGAACTTTTTAACTGTGATTTAACCATTTTGACTTCGTCCACCCAGACCACAGGTTTTGTTTATTACCTACAGCATCAACAAATTGCCACTCGAGTTGCGCTCTTACTTCCTAATAGGCAGAATAACTCTAAGGAACGTGGCATAAATGCTATGAAGTAGATTCAACATGAAAAACCTCTACATTACTTAACTCGTGAGTAGATGGATTATTTTGAACAATAATTGTATTATGATGTATTGGAAGTTAATTGCAGCACATTGAATGTTGAGTAAGGTTGGATTTTGATTTTTCAACCAAATTTCCTAGTGTAGTAAATTTTATCCAATTCTGCAGTAACACTTGCCTGATTGTCTTTGAATACCTGAGCAGAGAAGAATTTGTAAGAATTACAGTCCGTAAAAGTTGGTCGGATTCGAATTTTAACGTGTAATTTAAAGCGTACGTTTGTGAAAAGCAACTGGTCTAAGTCACTTCTACTGCGATCGCAAAATGCAAAACAGTGCTTTCATTCTACTATACCAAATACTCACCCGTCACTTAATGCCTTTCATTAGTAAAATTATTTGGTTACCGCCAGCCCGCTTTCAATGCAGCTCGTCATAAGGCATAAAAACATACGGCCAGCCTCACGCGTAGTTTTTATAAACATTTTACTTATAAATGAAACGGTTGAAAATTGAAATTTGTCAAATTTAACACTGAAATTGGTCATTGATCTCCTTGCAAAGTTTAGAAGTAGTTAACTTTCCACACTTTGGTTTCATTCCGAAAATTCAATTGATTCTTTTGTACATGCTAAACATGATTGCTTGGGACCAGTTCAGTCTATTGCAAAGTTATATTTAGAAAGGTACTTTAGGTATTCCGACCGGTTTTTTAATAACAGTTTTAGAAATCCAGTTAACAAAGTTTCTAAAGATACAAGGTGAAATTTTGGATTGGGTCAAGAAAGTTTATTTTAAAGTAATTGGTACTCAGCTTTTTTTAGTCAGAGTTCACAACTGGCATTAACTTCGAAACATTAGCCAACACTTAAGGTAATGCAATTGGGTTTTCATCCGGGAGGTCATTTGTTTTTTTAGAAATTCAAACGAAGTGGATAAAACCACTCGTGTTTTATCTCTACCAAACACTTCTAGCTACAATAATCAAATTTTGTGCCAAGATGTATAAACTGGACGTGGGAGTGTTCAGTTTACGGCTGGCGGAATATTCCGTTACTTTGGGGTCTTATCCACTTGTAAATTAAGCGTTTGCAAGTGGCTGTCGGATGTTGATGTTGGTTTGTCACCCGGTTTGTTTTGATACCTGAGGAGTACAGTTATTTAAACAGTCATTTTCGGAGCTTCGAGGTTCAAGTTAAACAATCAGATATTAATTACTTCTAAAAATTTCTAAAGCTGAATTGTCGCAAGTTGTTTTTCAGGCACTCAGAAATTTCGAAATTTATCTTTCTTACGAATCAACAGATCGGTGTAAGCTATGATTATTTCAAATAAGTTCCACGCGGGGTGTCGGAATACTGTTTTATTGTGCCGTTATAATATGATACTCACCAAGGATAAACTAAATGGCACGCATAAACCTGGTTGTTGTTTGGTGTTATCGCTGGAATGCTAAACATCTCTTGAAGAGATTTTATGATAAAGCCAACACATATAATGCTGTTGTAAAATGCATTACCATCAATTTAAGGCAGTGCTGGCGTTATTAATCGGAGTCATGTTCTTGTGTTAATAGACTAGCTTACGATGTACTGAGTATTCCACATGTGGATAACCCAAAACAGCACAACTTGAAGAAAGAATTTTCTTATTAAGAGTTTAAACCGTACTTGATTACTCACTTTTCTATTGCATCTCTGAGGCACAAAACATGAGACAGCACTACGAAACTCAAACATATACATATATATATATACATATACATATATGCAAGTGAACACTTGACTACTTGAAATATTTTGAAAAAACTGTTAACTGCGGTTCAAACTAATTTAGGTTAACACAAAATAATATTTTGAGAAGCTTTTGAACAAAACCATGTCGGGTGATGGATTGTTCCATACAATGACTTGCAAATGTGTGATAAACTTCATCACCACATAGGAAAATATGCTTGTGTAACCTGATGGAAATTGTTCGTAGTGCTGGAAGATAATAGACGGTTCAGTTGTTTCTGGGTACTGTTAATGTTTTGTTTGATAAATTATTTCGAACGCTTTAGTCACTTAATGAGAGAAACACCGACATACATCATCGTTAAGTCTCGTTAGTTATGTCTAAATTGTTCACATTTTCCCACTGAAAGGAGAAGCTAAATAAAACTGTGGGTCATTATTAAGTGGTGGCAAACACTGAATGAGTATGAGCTAGACAATGGATGATAAAGGAACAAAACTAACGATGGACGTTTTTGGGACAAAAGTGACGATTCTGCTGTCGAAATAAGAATGGAACTTTGGGTAACAACTGCATCCGAGGGTGTAAAGGTTTATTCAATAATGAGGAGCTTCATGAGAAAATCGAAGTTTCAGAAGCCAAGTGAAACTTCTGTCTGGAGTACAGCATCACAGACGCGGGAAAGCCGAAGTACAGTTTCCAACAGCAACAAGGATAAGAGATAGAAGCAACGGTTGGAAACATGCATATGCGGGAATTTTATATGCAATCACTGTCAATAAAGAAGTTGCCGGTGTACTGTTATAAATAAATGGTGACATGTATCACGTGTACAACATAATGTTTGTATTATTGGCTAGGTATTCCTATATACCTTGTAGTGAGTGTTCAGAAATTAGACATTTCCAGGCTAAGCGCCCTGTTTGGTTATAACAATATGAACACTCATTTTCAGCGATAATTTGTATGTAATCGTTTTTCTGTTATGGATTCCACATGCCACTTGCTTGATACTACTTAAGTATTCGAGTGGACGCATCTGCTTACTACTTTAATTGTTAAAGGGGCATGGGAAAACTCGTGTTAACCTTTGAATGTATGCCTGAAACAATTGAAACGGGGTTCTTTCTTCTACCAAACGTGAGCTTGATATTATACAAAAAACAGCGATACATCCATCAAACGTAAAATTAACCTTATAATGAATCGTAATAAAGTAATGAGAACGTTTCTTGCAAGTTTGCCAGCTGGGAACTACCGACGGGTTAAACTACGCTGTAAGAAAATATATTTCTTGGGCTGTTTATATTCTATGACACGTGTGAAACCATATCACAGTTTCCAGTCACCGTAAAGAAGAAGCACCACGTTTCAGTTTTGTTAACTCCTAAGACTGATATGGCAAAAACGAATGAGTCATTCGCCTTGGCGGACTTACAGACATTCTGCAGATAACAGCTAACTGCTAATTGCTCATATCTCTCAATTTAAATTATTCCCGAAGCACGATTTATCAGTGCTACATGTTTTATTCTTAGTCATTCGCATTTTTTCAGCTGTACACACTAATAACTGTTTCGAACCATTCAGCGGTAATTCATTTGTGCCACGTTAATTCCTTGAACATAATACAGAACTAGGTGGACCAAACCATTCAGCATGACGTTTACTGAACAAACTTTCGATGAAGATTGTCTAATTAGACTCAAATTAGATTCCTCTGCAATGTAGGAAGTTAGCTATTCACGTAACATTGGGCATATAAGATAAGTGAGCCACCATCGGATCTCTTGGAATAAATAAACCTATTCCTGGTTTACACGAGGCATTTATAGTTTCATAGGTAGAGTATCACAGTATTACTACAGAGTATTGGTAAATATTACTTATCTATATGATTTTCGTTACAAAGATGGTCTGCACTATCGAATCCGACTTGCACATGAAATCAGACCACTTACCGTTCTACCTAATATGACATGAATCTCCAATTAAAATACGATTAGAGTTGATTACTGTTTTGCACACGGGTGACGTTTTTTTTTGAATACATGATATTGAAAACGATACTACATGTGGTCCTAGTTGTTTTTGTTTCACTTCTGTCCAAAGCCGGTTACTGGGTATAGAACTGAAAAACGGACATAAAACGAACCAATCCAGTTGTGTATTTCCTAAAAATTTAACACGCTCTGAGGATGTAACGGCATATTTTAAACAGTTTGCTTCTTCTCAACAATCTGAATTGCCTCACATTTAAAAAAATGTTTTCCTCATTATTTTCAAGATGTATGATTGCTTGGCTTATGTATAAACTATCCTTTCTAAATAAATCTGGTCTCAGCGAACATCATTTAGGTATCTTTTCGAAACTGTGCCTTCAACCAATTGGGCGCTGAAGTCATCGAATAGGATCGGTTTACACTCACTAACGCACAATATTTGTTTTGCTTCCGCCACTACTCTTGGTCACGATAACAACAACAGTGGAACGGATTTTCTCACATCGTAAATGACAGCCCTGTACGTGTTTCATTCTTATTGGCGTTCATCAGAAGATGTCGGACCATACTGGATCTGCCCGCCACGTGATATAAGTGGACGCCACACTAACGTTCACAGTGAAATAAGTTCGTTCCCCTCTTAGTTTTACGTATAGTTTTCCAGAATGAACCAGCAAATACAAACGTACTTATTTGGCTATACAACCAACTTTTGGATCTTGTTAGTTTGCATGCAAGTTATTTAAGATTTTATGTTGAAATACTTGAGAAAACCTTTTCTCACATTCTTTTATTCCCGGTGCGCAACTTTCTGTACACAAAACAAAACACTTCACGTAATTAGCATTTAGTTAGTTGAAAAACACTGAACTCTTAGACGCTGATTCGAACTAAAATTTAGTCGGCTTCAGGTAGATAACCACACTGTGTGAGTCGTGACTCACGAATGCTTGCAAACCCTACGGTCAATTGGATTTTGAGCTTAGCACTTTCAGCGAGACCAATTAGCTAGTTCATGTCTTTCATCACAAAGAAAACCTCAACTTCATGTATTTCTGAGCAGAAGGCTGTCCGAAGTGTCTACTCAAGGATGCTGTTTTTGATCGTATGTGAGTCATACTGGGTTAATATAAGAAACATCTCCGACCTGTCACTGATAATAGATGAGATGTACATCTACTTTTAACGGCAATCACAGAGAAAATCCTTTCTGGGAGTTTAAAGATAGTTACTAAAAACGTTGAAATGCTTGTGGCAAACAATTTTTTTCCTGGAAACGACTTATGTATACATACTTGTTAAAATTAGAAATACCGAGTTCCTGCCAGTATATTTCTTTTCTTGAGGTCTATCGCCATATGAGGACAACGTATTTAACTCATCCCGATTGTAAATGACCTACGTCTGAACTTACGAAATATTATATTGAAACTTTTCTTTCGCCTATTTTCTGGCTCGTTCTTAATAATCAAACCTTCATTGTTTTAGTGAACTGAACTGAACTAGAAAGTCTATGATAGTCTATGAACGTAAATGAGACCGTAAAGGAAAGTCAATTTTGTTAAAACAGTTCTCCAAAATAATTGCGCATTTACCTTGTTTTTAAGTTATTTCTCGGTTACACAGCACGAGATGCCACGTCAACAGCGAATGTGTGCACTATTATACCCAGGTCCCACTAGTGCCTCACAGATTAACAAATACCCAGGGTGGATGAGACAATAAAAGGTTACATTTACCTTGAACATTTGTTCATTATTATTGGAGAACTGTTGGAATGTATAACATTTGATTGTTAGCCAAACGGTTTTGGCTAATTATTTTTAGAACTGGCATAATTATTCAGTTCTATGTGATCACGATTTTTTGAAATGGTTGAATAACGAAATCTGCAGTATGAAGCATATATGGTTGAAACAGAAGTGTTTGCGTAAGTTCAGTGTTTCGTGAACTTGTTTTAGTGTATGAAACTTTCTTACAAGTTAAATTATACCATTGTGTATTTTAACAACTAAAACATGTTGGACGGTCCACAGATGTGAAGTAAGTAAATAAAAGAGAATAATTTAACGCGTAGGTTAGAATAAACTGCAGCCACGTCCGCAGAGTAAATTGACGGGACATCTGAACGGATGCAGAGGTTTGTTGACCTGTAAAGACGACTTAGTTGAGCAGCCAGAAATCTTTTAGCTGTTTTCTTTACATGCGAGCAGCATTTTGTGTTTTGACCTTCCGTTGCAATTAATTTTCGAACTGATTTTAAGTGTCGAAAGTCCCGGGTGCGCTCTAGTCTACTGATTCTGTACTGGAGTTTCATATAACGGCATTTATCTGTAGTGTGCTTAAGAGAGTTTTCTAGTAGGTGCTTCACTTTGCGGGAGATTCCAGAGCTGAGGAAGAATTCTCGCCTCAGATGTTTGCAGCGCATAAGAAGGGAAGTGTTGTCAGTAGTCGATGAGGTCGTTTACTTGTTTGAGATCCTTGCGCTTGTTAATGGTCGGTCTTTGATCATTTCTGATCAGTACGAAATCTTAAACTGTCCCGTACGTTTAACCCTCAGGGAAAGGTGGGTGAGCTGTAGACCCAGTTTAGTTGGAGAAAGTCCCGCAGAAAAAATGCGCAGTCTGACGTTTTGTCAAACTGAAGTTGAAAACCAATCACTTTCCATTGTGAATTTTACAGAAAAGTGGATTACCCAGCTAAGCTTTTTAAAAGAGTCTGTCCGAAACATTCACCTGAATGTAAAGGCCCTAATTAACTGTGGGCTATAGTCAACATGAAGCTCATCCTAAGGGTTGTGTTACCTTTTGTATTCCGGTTATACTAACTAACCAGGTAAGTGCGTGTTTCGTGAGGATGGCAACTGTTTGAAATCCGACGGTGTAACTGCTTATATTGACAGCCGGCTCAAGGAACTTGCCCTCTATGGCCGGGTTTTGCTGAGCTCACTTGAAACCGTATAATGCATTTTACAGTTTAAAAATTTCCCAAATTGTCTGATCGGTGAGGCTTACTAAACCTCGTTTGCCGAACGGCTCAACGATCGCTCACTTACGGAGGCTGACCTTGACAGAATTATCTCAGATGTGACTCGTGGGTGACCTTAATACCAGTGAGATTCATGCCAAACTTGCGTTATTTGCCTTTGAATAATAAGATGCAGTTCCAACCCAACCGGAAAGGTTGGAGTGTTCTGCCTGTGCAAGATTACACTCTAACCAGCAAAACACACGGCTCAGGACCAGTAAAGCAGTGTTCCTTGTGGTAATGGTAACCATCTGTTCACCACATCTGAGTTAATTCGTAAGGTTGAGGTATCTCTCCCTGTCGAAACATCATAGTACTTTCACAAGATGGACTGGATATCCCTAACCATAGAATTTAGCAAAGTGAGTTGGTCAGATACCTCGGCGTATTCGTCACCCAATGATCATAGACAATTGACTGTGAACGCCGCTCTGCTGCTTGATATAATTACATCGAAATTTCACTGGATGTTGGAAGCTACGTATTGAGTTTGAGATACTAAACTGCTGAGCTACGGCAACTGGCCGTGTTTGATATAACTGGGATTAGTTTGTTGCAGCTCCCTCTTTCAAGTTGCAAAGGTTACTTTTTGGGTGGCAAGAAACGGGTATCGATTAGTGTGGATGCGCCTTGAGCACGATTGTCTCACGTAACCTTGGTCATTCTCTCAGGGTTGCGTCAGTAGCCGGGAGGGGTACCTTAAAACTTGTGTTATTTAGCATGATATTCGGACGATTTTAATACGATTGCTTCAACATTTTGTTCAATCGTACATTTTGCTCCATTCTGAACTAATTACCTAACATCTTTGCCTTTCCTCTGTGAATGACATTTCTTAACGAGGAGCTACGAACTAGAGCTATATGAGTTTTGGCATTAGGTTTTCTCTAGTACCCAGATAGACCGGGCGAACTGACAGTGTTTTTAATGCACTGCACCATAAAACAACGTCAACGTTTTAAATATGCCCATTAAGATAATGAGTATAAAGACAGGCGTACATATGTTTTTGACAATTCATCTTCACGCCGGTACAGTTATATAAGGAGTTAATAGAGTTAGATCGAGATATCGATCAGACTTATGACACAGAAACTAGGTCACTGATCAGTCACCTGGTGATGGCTTGATTGATCGGTTGTGTCACGTTTGTCCATTGATTTGACCTCGCAGATTGGTCACCGATCTGAAGGACTCGTGACCATGGCAAGTGCAGTGCTTGAACAAGCCGTTCTAATTCGGACAGCTTTTGATGGGTTCCCTGGCGCACTTTGAAGGTTTGATCAGTTTTCACCTGGTGCCCGCTTTCAACCAGATGAGTGAGGATAACACTGCTGAACGATATTGATTCCCCTTGCCCCAGCCATCATGGACTGTGCCCCCGGAATTATTTTCCAAACCCGTCTAACATCAAGAAGATTTCTAACTTCACAAATATTGACAAAGCACGACAAAGTTTTATTTAATGACCAGTTCAAAAGATGTTTCATCCTGTCTTGAAATGTTTATGCATATTTTAGGCTGTGAGTGCTTGGGGAATCCTGAAGTCACTTTTTCTAGCTGAAACATGCGGACCGCCAGGCATGTCCCTTTGCGGTTGGCAATAAAGATAAGCGCTACTTCCATCAGACCTGAAAAGTTATGTATACGGTCGCACTCCAGTTTTGTTCAGACCAGCGTCTTAAATTTCAGTCGACCGTTTATCATTCGAAATGGAGCCCTGTTGGCCGAACACAATCTTGAGTGAAGAGGAGAGTGTGGCAAGCGGTCAATGATCTCGCAGCGAGCTTGGAAACAGTTGACTCGGGCCATCCACATGGACTCAGTGTGTCTCCTTGATCTGGAACCAACTGATCTGGAACAGTTGTGGCTAGATGCAGTGAGAGTTATGGTTCAGGATCTTAATCTTTGAAGTTCGGTTTGGGACTTCAGTATAACACAAAAAAGCCAAATCTTCCATTTGCTTTACGCGAACACTTAGTTTTATATCCAAGTCGGTTACTAGCAACGCAAGGCGAAATGCTTGTTAGAAATACAACAACCCAATTGGCCGTGTTAACGACTCAAGGGAGGCTGCCCTCTTACTACGGCGGGATATTGACATGAAACTTTACAAGTATTTAAGAAAAAACATAGGCAGGTAAAAGCTGCTTAATTGATAGAATGTACGACTTCAAACTCATGATCAATCTGTATTTGTCGCGACAACATTGAGCAATTTTTGAGAAAGATAATTTTTTGAATTTTGCACTCATTTTCGATACGTTTTTCTTTCATTCAAGATGGTAAAACTGGAAACTCAGCTGTTGGTAGATGTGTATTCATGCTGGCCCTAATAACTAGGGCGCACTAATTAATAAATTGCCAATCACAAGTAGTAGTGCTACTGTGTGTGGTATACTTTCTTGTAAACGAGTCACAATTTTCATGTTGCTCTTCAGTACTTACTTGAACACCAGGTTGGAAGTATTTGCCACTATTTATCCTAGTATGCTGGTAAACCGCTCTCTCCATATGGTTTTATTTTCAAAAGCCCAGGTTTAAGTTTGTAGGCTAGTTTTAACAAACACGCAGGAAAGCCTTACCACGAGATACCTTGATATGCTTAAGAACTTTTTAGATTGACTTCGACAGAACTAACTCTGGTGGATGTATACATTTCATAGGACTGAGAAACGAGTATACTGTTGAGTTATTTTATGTGTTAGTTACGTTTTACCTAACGTTTTTACTCTCACAGTGTCTTTGAGAATAATTGACGATCACATATACAATTAACATTATTTGTTTCAGGCGCCGAACTCATTTCAGTATCTCTTTTAATCATTTTAACCATAAATGACCAAAATTAATAAAACTTGTTTACGCAAAACATGCCTTAATATCGTCATTTTAGAAGTCTACTATAAACGTGTTTAGAAACAACCGGCACTATTCAAAGATGTGGGACTTCACGTGAATGGTGAGCATATGGGTGAATCCCAATTATTGAAAAATCAATCTAGTTGACATTTGAGTCACATAAGTTACATGCGGTAAATCTGGTATTAATTTTTAAAAACGAATTCGGTTTCTCATTTAGTCGTATTGTCCTAATAAGGTTTAACTCCTGGACTTAAAATACGCCCACCCAAAAAACGTGTTCACAATGAACAATTTTTTTTCTACTGAGTGTTTCCTTCGACTAAGCAAACTTCACGCAAATACACATAAAAATACGTTTAAAGATATTTCGAAGAAAACGTTGCACCATACTTTCGGTAACAAATCCTGTTTTCTTGTACACAGGCTGCGGAGCAGATCAATAAAACGTCTAAAACTAACCCTGAATAGTTTCTGAAACATCTATCGGGTTTGCCGGAATCGAATACACATCCATTCCTCATACCTAGTATGAGGCTTGTTCTGCAGACTTGAATATGAGTGGAGCTCTTTAAACCAATTTCTGTGCTTTTGCTTTCAGGGATTAACATAGTTAACAGTCATTCACATCATTACACCGTAAAAATAATAGGCGATAAAAAAGCCACCTTTTCATCGTTTGTATTCTATAATTCAGTTTGGACCGCTTCTTTAAAATGCGTTGCTTGACCAAATTGATATTCTTTAAGCCTTTTCTGAAGTGTTTATGTTCGTCACAAACTGTACACAAAGGTTACTGTGTGGTTTACTGCCTTCTAGAAGATTCACAGTAGATGTAAAACATTAAGATCACGCGTAAGTATTGCATATCAATCGTTAGCATATGCATATTTTGACGATAATTATGCCAAAATATTCGCCTCAACCACCACATTGACGTCCCGTCGACCTATCCCCTTGGGAATAATACACCTTCTCACAAAAGACATAATTGCAATGTGAAAATGATTTTGTGTTCCACGGAGCTATATTGGCAGTTTAACTATACTTCTTATTATATAAATGGATTAACTTATTTTGTCCGATGTTGATCAAATAATTTGGAATGAGTAGTTTTTCTGAGAGTATGCACACGTTAATTTTATATTACTGCCTATTCGTTTATCTCACGGGTAAGTCGGATGTGCTACTTGATGTATTTTACACATAACTGTTAGGTGCTGCAAACCTACGGTGGATAGATCAACTGAATCTCTCGAAGAAATTGTGGTTTGAAAATCCTAATATCTTGCTTAACTCTCATTAAAGACAGTAATCACGTACCCATAGGTGGCACGAATATATCAGTTACGCTAAGAAGTCAGGTTTGAAACTAAAAAAATTGAAATTACGAGTCAGCTACTGTTACTTGACGAAACTTCTGAACAATGAGAAGTGTTTTTGTAGTTCTACTAACTCACACTTTGAAGTTTGAAGTTTCTGAAATAAGGTTTAATATGGATCCATAGACCCTTAACACAAGTCTACTTAAAAATTTCGATCGGAAAATTATACATTCCTCCATGCCTCTTATTGTTTTCCTAATTATCACGCAACCCTCAAACCCTTATCTTGTAGAGTATTTGTGCGCTTACAGCTTACTGCTAAAAACGAGGCATCTACAGACTATCACACACGCGATAGGTTGATAATATCCAGTGGGAACAACTTGAGGCAACTCTCCTGGAATGATGCCAGAATGACATGGACTACGAAATTCGCACAGTTTTCGTCTCAGTTACTGTTTGCGTTTGCTGAAGTTCAAGATTGTGTCTATAAAAGATACTGAAAAGAGTGGCCGTTTGAAAAGAACAGCTAATCGACTGGGCTTCTGAAAACAAGAATTTAAGAGGTACAACAGACGAACGCTTCAAAAACCTACTAGTTAAAAAGATTGCTTATTGTATTTTAGTTTTCCTTTCTAACCTAATTTTTAATTTTCTCCATTCCTCTCAGTGACATTTTTTTTGGAGTCGCCGCAGTTAAAATTATGCCAGAGTTTACATGCTAGTTATGAGAAGGATATGCGCTAATAACGAGCTGCGGCAAATTTGCAAATTAGTTTAGAGATTTTTGAATGTCTTGCATTAAACAGTTAAACGGAAAGTAACAAAAAAGAGCTTTTTTATAAGCAAACCTAAGTCCGAAAGGATTTCATTCTGTTTACGCTTCCTAAGCGTGTCCCAGTTGAATGTTCAATATTTTGGTTTTTGTGATTTGCAACGTAGTTCTTCTATCGTGATCGACGAAATTTGAAGAAACATTCATGAAATAAAGGCGTGTAATCGATTGTATGGATGCACTACCGCTCTTTTAAATTTACTTACAACGCATGTCACCAACCAGTGTCGTATTCTATTCTGCTGCCCCCAACGAATGTACACAATAATATCTCCAACTGAACTGACCTGGCGGACAAATACCGGAAACAAACTGTTGCTTAATTTTACTCTTATATCCGATCAATTACTTCAGCTTTTTCCTCCTCGTACAACCGTCAATCAAAATAAAGAAACAATTGTTATGCTTTGAATTAATGTATAATTTATTTATTTATTAATATGATACTGTTTGCAAAATGACGCTTTCGGGATTTTAAAATGTGGCACAATAACGTTACGTAACGTAATGCTTTTTGTTTTTACTTTCGTGTAAATTTATACAAATCACGTTATTCACCATAGTGTGCAGAAACGATCTCTATGTATATGTCTTAAACAACATGGTCTGAAGTATGAAGACCATAACCATTAAGTTGAGCGAAGTGGGCAGTGATGGAATTCTTTTAATCACCCAACTCGCCAGGTTTAAGCGCCACCCGGGGTGACAATGTCCTGCAGTCAGTTTCGAGTCTGTATTTTCAACTCTTCTAAAATGCTCCACATTACCGTTGCAATAAGCGGCGGTTCGGTCTATGATGCGTCTGTCGAACAAATAAATTTACGCCGTTCAAAATTACCAAAAGACTTCATATATGCATGTGATTTCGTTATCTCGGGAGTATGTTGGTAATCGATAGTTCCCTTCCACTTAGTGTTGGGCAATATGGAATGTTACTGAAAAGTAACCATACCGTATACCTTTCGTCGATTGAGTCAAAATTGAATAGTTAGCAAGTCTGTACAAAATCACTGAGCATTTGTGTTATTAACGAATTGATCGGAAATTGCCAGCCTTCATTATTTGTAATGTCGATAAAAGCAGGGTAACCACACCAAAACATATCACAGGATAATAACAGATATGACATATAGAATGATATCAAAAGTGAAAACTAACATGAGTTCGAAGGGAACTGGACTTTTTATTATTGTCACCCCGTTTGCAAAGAGCAAACCTTTGGCGTGGGATTATAGGGGTAAAGACTAGTTCATGGATAAGAAAAGACCAGTTGTTTACGGAAGCCTAGGATGGAGTGATTGATTTATCCATTGGATGTCAAGCTGAGCTATAGGACTGTTTAGGGTGATTGATGGCAAGCAGGTAGACAGCTGAAAGCGCATGCGTGACGTTTGTGCAATAGCTTAAGTCAACGAGGTATACGACAGTGTCATTTTTGATGGATTTTATGAGGCCCGTTTCATTCTGGGCTAGATGTTTTTTTAATACTCGCTGGTGTTTAGTCAATACAAGTGGCTGTTCAGTACTGTCATGATGTAACATGCGTTTGATCTGGTCATGTGCAAACAATTATATCGTAGTGTTTAGTCATATTGTCATGTTTCAACAAAAATATGATAGTCGTAACCTTCAGTTTTATAACAGATTTTGATTCGTATTGATTTGAGAATAGTTTCGCTAAATGAGGTTGTTCTTTGCATTGCAATCAGTATGAATCTGCATTTGCTTACTGACTCTGAGAACCGTCGACTGTACTGTGTAATTCACGTGAACTCCAAGAGAGTAGCTCGTGTTAATAGCGTCCAACACTTCATTTGAAACCGACCTACTATAATTAGCCGTGTGTATTTGATAACCTTCTCGGGGGTTATACACATGTCCTACTTCGTTCACCATTACTTGGTCAGTCACGCCTATCTTGCATTAATACTACTGAATTCATGTGTTCCTTCGGTCCATGGGCGCTTTTCCTTCAGATGTTTCGAGAAACGGCAGTCGTCAATTGCATGTTGGGTGCTGGAGATGAGCCAAGGCGACAAACTATGAACAGTTTTCTGAAAAGCTTGTTTAAAGCTGCAGCATGTTTGATCACATTGAAAGAAGTCGGAAAAATGCTACTAAATTATGTGGTTTTGTTTAGATTGAGAAGATTGTTCTTGAACATTTGAGTGAAATGTAAGACTTTAATCTGACTAAAAGACAATCGTACGTTTCTTTGTTTAGGGACCAAATTGTTGAACTATTTAATACGACCCGATAAATGACAAAAATTACCAAACGAAGTTGCGTTGCAGAGTGCATTCTAGGCTCATGAAAGGCAGTCCGCTTGTCATTAAGCAAGCTTATTTTTCACTCAATCCCACGTATTGGTATTGACTAGTTTTCAGAAGTTTACTTCTGTGAACCTTTTGAAAACCAATGTCGATAAGTTAAATGCGGTTGTGTTTCATCTTTCAGTCTCTCTTCATTCAACACTTATTCAAACATTAATCAAATTTTAACAGACATTTTTACCTGGAAGATGGGCATTCAATTTAGCACGGTCAGAATCAAAACCATTTTAGAGTAAAAGCTGGAGTAGCAAATTTGTTGATTGTTTCTTTTGAAATCAGACAAATAAATAACGCTTATTAATTTAGGAAAATAGTTTCCGTTTTTGAAAAGGAATGACAGTTTTGCTGCTAAATTAATTCATACGAAATAAGCAAATTCATAACAAAAACAACTATTTATTGCTGGACTGTTAAATCTGTATAATTTCATTTGCATTGGGAGGTTGCACGTGAAACTTTGCAGCAAAAATCTTGACTATCGGGTGTTCGCGTATGAACGGTAGTGAAAACATATACCGGTCTCCATGAGTATTAATTATCAGATATTAGTGTGATTATCAATTTGATGGGTCACTACTTGCACAAAGTCAGTTATTGTAGGAGCATTTGGTGATCATTACCTGGTCGGCAAAGAACTTCTTTGCCCAGTTTTAGTGTAATTTCATCCAGCAGTGAAAAGAACTGTAAACGACCATCATTGATTCAGGATTGCAACATTACCGTACCACAACCACAACTCTACTATGATGAGGGACATTTGGAAAAGTTAATATAGTTTTTATCCACTTCATGAATTTGGTATTGTGGAAAAGCTTAGACAGTTTTTGGTCATCGTGAGTGTTAACCTAAAGCAACTGCTGTCCGTTAAGCTTGACCATTAACACGTTTGATGTTAACTCATTTGGAGAGGCAGTACGACTATAAAGTGTACAGGTGAATTAATAATAGTTTTGGAATTTCGATACTTCACACATTAATTGTTTACTTCTGCACCTTTTCATAAATTGTTAATCATTCACAGATGTTATTTTAGCTGTTTTACTTTTTGCTTCTACAAGATAGAATTAAGAGACAACTGATGGCTAACCAGCAAGCAACAGTCCCTAAGAAAGACTACTGTATATAGTTTATCCAGGTGATCACCCGCAAAGTGGTCAACAGATATGTCAATCTGATTAGCTCATAACAGGACAAAAACAGTACAATCCAACTTGTGACTTGCATACAAGTTGCATATTCATAATTCATACACTTTACTAGACATCAAGGCTGTGATGATTGGGATTTCTGTGTTGATTGTAAATGGTTGTCCTTAACTGTTGGAGTTCACTTTATCATGAGCTGAAGTTGATCAATGTGTACATCATGCTGAAGAGACTCAAATCTGTTGAGAAAATCACCCACAAATAGATCGATGGACAATGGGTCTAACTGCTAGCATAAAAGACCCTTAGCGCCAGTGGAGGTTTCTGTAAGTGGTTTCTTGTTCACAGACCAGCCAAATTAGTTGGCAGGTCTGATTATGTCGTTATAATTACAGCAGCTGAGCCACCTAGTTGATAGAAATTTAAGTGACTATGGCTTCATGGTCCAAGGAATAAGTGATTACATGACCATTCTGAAATCGGTCCACAAGTCGTACTTTAATTTCCCTTAATTAAATCTTGCTCATAAGATTCGGTGTGATTTAAGCATAGTCGCAACTCTGTGCTGATTTCATTTTTAGTTCTAAGTCTACATTAAATTTTCAGCAAAACATTTTATATAGTGTCTACTCAAACCCAAACAACTTTGAATGTTTCGTTTGTAATGCAATAGTAATCATAATGAGTTTGGTACACTTCAGACGAAAGCAGTGCAAGTTCACAGTCAACGGTCTAACTTTGTTTATTCTCCTATTTTTATGATAGGCCGAGCTGAAGTCTATTCACGCGATTTTGTGGCTTAAACTTCTCATAAAAGTATTCGGTCGAACATGTTGGAAGACCACTGGTGTAATGGTTAACATAATAACACGTAGTCCATGATGAACATTCAGGTTCACACGAAGACATTTATTATTAATGAAATCTGGTGAGAAAAACGCTCCAGCGTAGTGCGTTTTTAAGCCGGAAGCCTGTACGCCTAATTAAGAGCAAACCCAACGATCATCTGCAGACAACGTTCAATTTGTAACATTGTAAATCTCGAAGCGTTCATTATTAATAGAGATTATAGCTGTGTATGTGTGAGAGGCCTGGAGTAAACTTCGTTTAATGCAAAATACAGTCAGTTTACGACTAACGAAACTCTCAGAATAGCAAGTTATTTTTAGTTCAGAATGAGGCAATGGTTGAGACACACTGTACTAACAAAATCCCCCAAGTCACTAATCAGAATGAAAATGCGTTTTGCTAACCCATTGAAATGAAGAAAACATTGAAGTCTGGTGTATTGGCATTAGAAGTTACCAGTACCAAACATTATCTGAGTAGCACCGATTGATAAAATGTTGATAGTGTTTGATTAATGATAATTAATTAAGTAAAACGAATTATCAGTAAAACAGACAGTCTTTAACGAGTGTTCATTTTTGACCATTACACGTACCAACTACTAAATAATGAATACAAACACGTTCGACGACACGCTTGTACGGACTAATTTGTCACGAAGAACGACCCGAATATATCCTTGTGCACACAGACAGTCATAAATAGCTTGTTTTGCTCGATGTTTTTTATGCAGGTTAAACTAAGCGTAAAGATTATATACAATGAAACTTTTGTAGAAGAATTGCAAACTTAGCTAGCCAGACGACATATCAAAATCAGTCATAGGTTCTAACATCTTAAATAACAGAAAAGCAGGGATTGCTCAACGATATTACTTGGGCCGAAAGAACAAACGAACAGTGAAAGTGAAAGGGAAGAGAAAACAAAAAAACGTTCTCCGAAACTTAGAAGGGGTTCAAATAGAGTGACAGGTGTTACACCATTGTTTGTAGGGTGTGGAGCGAAATCAAGTTGTACTTTTTAACCTGTGACCAGACAACTCTTATATATATACTACTCCGTGGATTTGGTGAAAACAAAAGTTGTGGTTTATCACAGCCTCTCTTCCTGATGAGTAGGCATGGTTTATTAACTAATGGCGGTTTATAGTATGTGCAACTGATTATATGTAGAGTAATTTGCTCATCTGCATCCAAAGTATTTGCTGTCTCTTGGTTGACTGTTCACTATGGGATGAAACATTTTGGGTCGCAATTCTCAACGTGTCACCTGAATAAATAACGGCATTGCTACTCTCATCTAGTTTTCTTTATATCGCTTTTGAAGTCATTTCCATAGACTTGTCATTCTCTAAACTTTTGGATGGGAACTTGCCCAGAAAAAAGCGAAGATATTTAGCGTAATGCACCACGGACCCATGTTAAGTTACCTGACCACAACCGCGAAAAACACTTAAGCAACTTAGTACCAATACAAATGTTTCGCTTACTCACACCTACGCAGGGAACACACAACCACCTGACTTTGTCTAATGCAATTAACTCATACGGCTGATAAATGATACACACAAAACGCTTCCATAATAACCATCCACAGCATAGACTGTCGTCACGCAAACCATCGACTCGTTCCAGCTTTCGCTGCGAGTGTATTGGTGGACCATAATCAATGGCCACACGGCGTACACGTTTGGACTGCAAGTAGCTACACGGTGCAGGATGGATGAGTTGTTGGACGATGAGTTGCACACGAATGACCTTATGTCAGTGAAACTAAGTAAATACATAACTACAGACAGGACGAGAAGGAAGGAACAGTAATTAGGCAGAAGAATTAAAACTATTGTCTCCAGTTGAAGTGCATCATATACTTTGAGTAGAATACCATAAAACGGTCTGACAAATTATAGGCTGCGTTGATCACATCAAATTGCTGAGTGCTGACAATCTGGATAGCACATTTCCTTTGAAGTAAATTTTCAAAAAGGATAATTAACATTTCTGACAAGGGCAACCGAACTCTTCCTTGCTTACCACCAAGACAAAATTTGTTGCAAAAGGCACCAAAGCTTTATCCTGCATCACTAATAATGTTTATTCCAAAACTTGTAGACCCTCGTGCTAAAACGGTTCAAACTCGGTGTGACGTCCATCAGCAGTATACTCGTGTTTCCAAACCCGTACTGAAGCCCAATACTCCGAACAGATATGTAGTCAGATATTTGAATCGCACGGCACAGCCACATTTTTACAAGGTGTGTAGTACTCGGGACAACCACTGTTTAAGATTAATCATGTGGGATAACGGTTAGGTCACATCTTGCCAGGTCGAGTGTGCGATGTGCAACTGGGGATAAAACGTGTGGGGCACAGTACTGATGGTAGTCTGATGGGCATCAAAAAACAAGATTTTAAGGACCACTGTTCAAGTTGCCTTGATTCATCCCATCTGGGAACAGAAGGCACGTTGTCTAAAACGCACTTGTGTTATTCGGCGAACCCTCTAGAGTGCACAATACGCGCGGGCATACAAATATATCGTTATGCCATGTTGTCGAGCCATTTTTCACCTGAACTCCAGTTAATAAAGCGTAGTTAGACCTTTTTTTTCGACTGCAACATTTCTGCAGCACAAAAATTTCACAGTTGATGTTAGTGGCTATTGGTTAGTCACCAAAACACTTTGGAGACAAATTGTTCAGTATCAGAGCGTGGCGTAGCTATAGTAGGGATACTCAGTGATTTGTAAGAACACATTTCAAGCGAGGGATAACATTGCGACCGGGGACTCGAATTAATTGGTAGCACTTTGACATAATACATGTCTGCTATACAGTTTACTTTAATACCTTGGTTGTGGCCCCCTTGATAGTGCAAGCATATCTTATATGTGACTGAGTCCCCTTCAGTAATATCGAATGTCCGATTTGAAAATAACCCAACATCGTCCATTTTAAAGCTAAATATATGACAAGCAGGTCATTGTGAAAGGAATCCCCATCTCGTCTAATGGGCAACTTCTCATAATTCCTAGAGAGAAGAGTGACCACTTCCTTTTTGTGTGACCACTGGTCAGCGGTAATAGACAGTACCTGTGATAGCCGTGTAGTTTGCACTCGTTTTTTGAGTCAACATGGTTTATAAATAAGAAGAGATTTTGGCATGGATTTATTCGAAACATAAAGATCCTATGATCCAGTTTACCGGTAACGAGATGCTAAAATTTCGTTTACTGTCTTTGGTGACGAACGTAAAACGTTAGAATATATAAGACATGGGGATGGCAACAAGAATAGCAACAATCAACAATTGGGTTCACATGAAACAAGGACTGCCATCAATTCCAAAGCAGACAAACTGTTAACTCACATAGTTTGTCTGCTCTCGAACTGATGTCAGTCCTTGTTTTATATAAACCCAATAGTTAATCGTTGCTATTGTTGTTGTTGTCCTCATGTCCTATATATTCTAACGTTTTACGTTTGTGACTGAAAAGCCTAAACGAAATGTTAACATCTCGCGACATATGTCTTCAGTCTTTATTGATAAATTTGTTCATTTCGGCTTATAATATTTTAATAGAAACAGGCTTGCGGATTGTTTCATTTCGTGAGTGCTTTTTGCAGTTATCGCAGACGGTGCAATTCAAGTGTCAAGTTTGCTTCACAGATGGCCGAGAATTAGCCTTAGGCTTCAGAAATGCAACAGGCATTTTAGTCCTCGTTGGTTAGTCCTACCGGCACTGTGAAAATTGAAACACATGAGGTCATTTTCAAGTTTACACTGTTGTTAGGCGAACCATTGTGTCTTTAGGTACATCTCAATATCTTAAATAAATATACACTATGATGAATTTTTTGGAAACGACTCCAAGCCTGACTTCAGATAAGTCGGCACCCAGCCTCGTTTCCTCATTTCCTGAAAGTTCAGTGACAGCGTGCACTAACTTATTGCTTCTCAGGTATACGCAACATGTAATAGACGCGAAGTAAAAATACGAATAACTGAGAGAGGCCCAAAGTATATTGTGTGATAATTACAATAGGTACCTTTCAGCGCTAGCTGACATCGATACGCAGAAAGGTCGATTTGGGTCAGGATCCGTCTGTTGAGCGCGGAGGTAAGCCGGAAGTGTGTGGCGCCCTTAGCACCCATAGGCAGACAAGCCATCATACAAACAAATATAGTTGCCTGCAACAAGCAAATGGCAGACAAAAACTTGTATTTTGGGAAGAATTTTACACAGCGTACGGCAGGTAGACCGGAATTATCTTCAGGTCATTAAAACAATGTGTCTTTCATTGATCCGTCTGACAACAGCTTAATATTCGGGTTGAGAACTGACTCACGCTGCCAACGACGTACACGTGGTTAGATTAAAACGCAAAGAAAGGTTGAGACTGAGTGTCTGACTTTGGGAGAAAGACGAAATATCACTGTGAGCAGCTCAAGTTTGATCATGATCCGGCCTAGGTTTTTGAAAGCTGCACGTTACTTAGCAGCTTTGACCTGTTAAGTCCTGTTTGATGTTCACATTTATAAAACTAAGTAATCACATCTAAATAATGCAAAATATATAATGCCAAAATTCCGCTGTAACACTTCCTATCGGGATCTATTCGTGGTTGTACTCTCTGTCCCCTCTGGGATGGACTCTATACCCCGATTGGACCACATAACAGCCTTCACAATTCAAGTGTTCCCTCGGCTATTGTGCTAGCGCAGCAGCCAATGCGTGCGGTCGCAATCAAAGGGGCCGCAAAATATGAGTCCACTAGACCAATCATAGGCCATCTCCACGGCCTAAAAGTACAATGGAGAAATTCTACTGCACTAAACAATCAAGTGTATTTTGGCAACGCCGACAGTTATTGAGATAGTGTAGACTCTGTGGCCAAAAATTCCGAAAAGAATGATGGATTCGTTGTTTCCTACGTTCGCGGTTGAATGAACTCAAGTTAAGGTCCTGAGGTGCAACTATTCATTAATAAAACTTCAAATAAAATCGTGTAATTATAAAACATATGCACGGTTCGAATCGTTAGAGTTCGATAAGATCCAATGAAATTACTATTATACCTCCTATTTACCTCCTTAGTTTGGCCGATTTTACTATAAAAATAAAAGGTCGAATTTTGACCTCTGTCGGAAAATTCACAGTGTATAGATTACAGTTTTGTGACTGAATGATTTCAGATGCGGTACGGGACTGTTGTTTCCAATCAATCGGTAAGATCGCTGAATCATCTCCAAACGCTCAACCAAAACCTTTTATGAGTAATTTTCAGCTTCTGCGATCATTTCTAAAAAAGAATTAACAAAACCGTCCTGTTCAAGCAGTTCAATAATTCTGTTATCAGTACGTCTCATTTACGTTAGAGTTTCTGACTTCATTAAACCAACTGTTTGGATTGTCTCAAATTGAATATCACCCTCACTTCACTGCAGCCCTCAGCTTTAGATAAGCCTTTATGCTGGCCGACTTCAAAAGGAAGCACTAGGCTCAAGGTTCGCTGTTATCGAAACTCAGTTGTAGTACATATTCTCGTCGGAAACGGAATTTGCCCTCAGACCTTCATACTTCTGAGGCCAATGTATTAATCACAATATCAATAACTTCACAACTGGCGTGACTGAATGACCCTACTCAAACATCCATCTGCAAAAGGCTGCGAATAATGCTCAACTTGACAGATAAAGTCTGGCAGGGACGCCGGACTGCAAATTCCGGTCCGGATGATGATAAGAACTACTGATGAGCTGTAGTAAGAGCAAAACTCGAGTCTGCTGCCTCCTTTCGAAGTGGACCAACTGAAAGGCTAGTCTGAATTCGATCCAGTGTGAGTGGTCAATTTGAGATTATCATTTCGTTCTGCTTGATTCAAGTGCTCATATGGTAAGACCCTCGTGATTTCACTAACGGCCACACAAACATAGTCGTGAAGTTCGCAGAGCTTGCTGACTTTAGCAAACGTCTAATTGTCTTTAGTCAGAAACCTTCGTTTTAACTCCATGAAATGATAAACGATCTCTCAGAAGCTTTTTCAATTTATTCAAAATATAATATTTTTGGGGATGTTTTTGAGACCGTAGTACAAGGCTACAGAATGCCATAAGTGTAGCGGGCACCAAGAAGTGAAACTTTGTTTGTTCTATGGCTCCAACACTAGGGACAGCGGCTCCTCATATCGGGGAACGGCGCCAAACTTAGTATGGCCGAGAAGACCAAATGTTTTCCAAGTAGCACAAGTAACGCTATTTTTAATGGGTGTTGTTGAAAGTTACTTGATCCGGACCATGCGAACGCTTTTGCTACAATGGCTCAGTTATGACTTAAAATCGGTGTACATCTAGCAGCATACCACATCTGTGTTTCTAAACCCGTAATGAAACTCACTACTCCGATAGTTAATCAAACATCTGGATCATACGACACAACCACTGTAAGCGGACGGTTAAATCAGGTCATGTCAGGTCACGCGTTTTTGTGCAAGTTGATAGAAAACGTGTATGGCACAGTATTGATTGTAATTTGTGTAGTTTTGGGGAAAGATATGGTAATTTACTTTAAACGAATGTCTTAGTAACTGTTAGCACATGGTAGCTTTATCAACTCTGCTTTCATGTTGTTTGTAAAATTTCTTCAGTTTGTTACTCAATGAGGATGACACTGTTATTGTTACAGCAGTTATTTTGATCTCCTTCTAAATTCTATCGCCGCAAGGTTAGTTTTATACTGGTTGGTGTAGCACAGCCGCAAATAAATCTATGATTTTAAACTACCATTGCAGGCAGCGCAACGCCGTTCAAACATGTGAGCCCTCTTTGTTAATTCCTACCAAAAATACAATATATCCTCATTGCAAAAGAGGCATTTATCATCTGGTAGTTCAGTTATTTCTTTCCGACTGACTTATTTTCTGTATTATTCAAGAATAGATTTCAGCCGTATTTACCAAAATCTATGATTAATTGGACAGAAGCAATTAAGTTCATTGTGTAGTCACTAGTGTTAAATTATCCGTTATGAATGAGGTATTTCTGCACTGAGGTAAAATGACACAACAAAAGCAAAACTAAGCACAATTCGTGAGTCAAATGTGGGTTTAAACAGTACTATTTATTTCAATATAGAAAATAAAGTGCCGGCTAATCTACTACATTTTGTTTGTAAACTGAAAAGATTAGAAAGCCGCAGACGCTCATTTGAATTTTGCGACTAACTTACACTACGCACAACACTGTTTGCCACAGAAGTCAAGCATCTGGAAATGTACTCATTGCTTCAAGTTCCTTTTCGCCCTTAACTGCTGCCAATATGTTTGTTTTTGCGCTAACGGATAAATCCACTGATTGCGTTGAACCTGATACAATTGTTGTTTACTTAAGCGACTCACGTGCGCTTTACAGAGAGCTTCACTATTCGTCTGGTCTTACCAACACTACTGACATCTCGCAACAGTAGTGGTTTGTGAACACTGTAACTTAGTAGCCTCAGAATACGTTGTTTGATGTAAGATTGACGTAAGTAAATTGCGTAGGGTGATCGTTATCTCACCACGTTACAATCAGAATCTGAAATAGTAAAAGCAAAAATGTGGCGCATTCGATTGCTTATTGTGATGATCAGTCCTGACTTGTAGAAAAAACATATGAAACGCACAGTTCGGAAGTGTTGACTAAATGCTTATCATTTTTGGCGTGCACAGTTTTAGGCGGCAAGACATCTTTCACTTTAGTCAGTATTGCCACCAGAAAGGTCAATTATTCATTCTCTTCAGTTTGAATGTAATAATTTTTGTTTGAAGCATACTGAATTTTAAAAGGATCGATAGCATACCCTTCTGGGATGTGGCAGACGATATACTGGACTTGTGTATGACACATTTGTCTGCGTAAGTCTGTTCCGAATCAGGCTAGCGGACATAGGTGTTATCTAGTTCATTTGTAAATCAATGACTGCTTCCATGAACTGAATTGCCGCAGGACGATCGCAAGACATTCGCGTAAAGCAGAAGGCAAAAGTACTTTCTTAACACAAACGTATAGTTACCCAGGTAAACGTTTTAAGTATGTAGGTGTGTTAAAAGCAAAGACTGTGGTTCATATCGTTCAGACACAAAATGTCAAGATATTTCATACAATTATTTTCATTTCCTGTTGTATGCCGATTTGCTGAAATGTGGGCTCTATGTGCAACGCGCCGGTGCGTCCATGGTAGGTGCCAGCACATTCGACGTAATGTGGTATACCGCCTAAAGAGCCTGTATGGTCAATGCTTTCATCTTCTGACCGGACGTTAAGTTATGACCAAGGGGTCGGACTGCAAGCACCGTAGGAGAGGCCAGTTCAATGTAAGAGAGGAAAACTGTGCCTTTTACAGGGTGTTACATAGCAACCAGGTTGTTGTTCAAAGTGGAGAAAAGCACTTTGTCGTATCATTGCCATCATCGTTCGCACTATACGTGCCACAGCAGTTATACACAGCAGGGTACACACAACATGAGCTGCTTCTGCAATAGCTTACTATCCCTGTTATATCTCCAGTGAACTGCAGTTGGGGATTCTAACAAAAGCACCTACATCTGTTGAATGTGTATTCCTGGAGGGGCCATCTGGTTAATTTACACAACTCGCACAAGGATATGTTATAAAAACTACCAGGTAGTGTGTAGCCCAAAGCAGTAATATATATTGTCGTGAAGTAAACTACCCGCAGTTGCTTGACAAATTAATCTTTGTACGCCGCTTCATTTTTATTTTGGATTCAGGATGCTGCCAATGTAAACCCATTCACAACATCAACACAGACGGTCATTTTGGTCCTAGTAAATGGAAGGAACTATGTTTTAACAACATCAAGATCTGTCTTGCGAGAATAATAGTGTTCGCCGATAGTCAATTAACCATATTTTATTCATTGGCACTTAAGTTTTTGCTGCTTTTGGTTATTCAACTGATAGGAAATTACAGTCGTTGCACTAGTCACCAGCAAAAAAACCCATATTAAAAGTGCATGCACTTTAACTGGATGTTTCAACTCACCGGAACAAATGATACATTCCCAACGTGCCAACGTTGGCTGTGAAACTCCTGTTCATAACATTCACAGATTGTAGTACTGAACAGTACTGTCATACGTTCATACAAAAGCAAAAGTCGGACAATGAACATTACAAGAAAATTCCGGAAGACAGTTTGGGTTATCTGAAACTGCTGTCTGTACCTCCAAAGGCGAGGACCCAGGAATATCGCATCATGTATTTCTAACCACATAAATCGTTTACGGCTGAAACTTTATTGCGTTTCTTTCCTCTTTTTGTATTAACCGCAGCATACAGGTAAAATACAGCCTCCTTCATGAAGCCGATATTGTTAGTGAACATTAGCCAAGCAGGCAAACTTATTCAAAACCGCTCAAATTGATCTAGACGTTTCCAGAGTCGCAACCGCGTTAAAAATACTAACAAGTGTGCAATTTGTGGCATTTTTTCGTTTTTTTTGGACCTAGCGTTGACTGGCTGTGAGACTTTGGATTAGCTCACCTGTAGAAACTGGGGTTTCTGTCGCCACCGGAAACAAAAGCTCTCTGGAATTCCTTCCAGTTGATAGGTCGATTGGTAGTTTGTGGACTCAAACAGGTTTATTAACTACCTCGAACCTAAAGCCACGCGATATTTTATAATGTACAGCACCACAGGTTTGCAATCAAGCGTTTCAGCTGGTACGGTCAATAGTTCCATATACATCAAACCACTGTTTGTATTCTATCGGAAAATTCACCGTAGACTCTTGTTATGTCTCCCTCAGCAGGTGTGACAGCCGTAATTAGGTCAACAAGATTCGACTGTCAAGGCTAGCAGCTTTATAAATAACGGGTTATTGTTTTATTTGAACTCTAATGCGTAAAGATGTGTATACAGGGTAGCGAATAAAAAAAACAGATAGTATAACGATCGGGATGTGTATAGTGTATTCGTAAGTAAATTCCTGTTTATTGTGTCTGAAGGTGTCTGCCGAAAAAGTCAACATTTTACGACATACGGATCCTAATCAAAGTTTCACTGCGATAAATAAAACTGTCAAATTTGTGACGAGTATAAACCTGGACGCAGGCAATTAGTTCTGTAATTTTCTTCAGTTAGTCAGCTGCCACTACTTAACCTTTGTGTAAGTGAGATAGTATGCAAATTTTAAGCCGTTTATTTTCGAATGGACCATTCGATTTTCAGCGCTGACTGTAAGTAAACATTTACGCCAATCGGACATGTACGTTGCACGTTCCGGTTAGGATAAACGATAAGATACAAGAGATGATTTTTTAAAAAGTTGTGTAAATAAAAACTTAAATGTTAGCTAACCTCCAGACAGTCTATTTTGGAGCACAAGTCAAAACTGTCACCAGCTTTGAGAAAGTGGAATTGTTGAACGTTTCTACTGCAGTTCTCTTTGGTTGTACGATTATTGTGTTTAATTCAGTTGATTTTCAAATTAGCTAGATCTTGTCGTGTTTAGCTCATCCAAGAGCTACTTTTATTCATTTATCGTAACCGTTTAGCAATTTATCACGTTAAGTCTTACCAGAGGAAAACAAGTGAAACTATGAAAGTGTACAATGAATGCTTGTTATGATAGATTTATGCCCATGTTAACTGGTTGATATACACTCGAACGATTGGCAAATTTACGTATAGCTGATATCTATTTCTAACTTAAGATAAAAACTTATTTTTCTAATAAATGGTTATTTTTGCGCTGTCGTTAGTAGTGTAGTATAGTGTCAAGAGTGGAACGGAAGATCTGGTTTACTTTTGTATTAGTAATTATTACAGGAGGGTAACAGGAATATAATGGTTCTATATTGTTTAGTTTCATTGTCAGTGTTATTTCCCTTGCATTTGTCTAGAAGGTTTTTACGACGGCGAATTAAACAGATAATCGTCACTAAGTAATGTTAACTAACGTCCCGTATCAATCATTCAAGTTGAATGAGACCCCATAGGACAGTGAAAGACCGGGACTTTAAAATCGCGGTAATTTGGCACAGGGCAACCGAGTTATACGTGAGGGTTGTAATATAATGTAAGGTTTGATAATATTACCATCGCCGAACAAATGGCTCAGTTATATTTGCTTGCCAGATTAACAACCCATCTTTAGTGGAAACAAAGTAAATCTTCTGACTGCAACTAATGACGCCAAGTTTAGAATTCTGGCATAGTGCCTTTTTAATAAAGAATTGACCAGAAAGTCTTAACAGAGGCAGAAGCCAAAAATTAACTGCGAATTGTGATCATGATTTTAATCCATTTTCACGCTACTTATAGACGTTTAAATAGACTGACTGAGTAGTGAACGTGCTTCCAGTATATTTACATGTTTAAATCTACCATTTAACGTGGATCTTCATGGAGTGCTCATGCCTCGTTCGGTGGCTAATGACAACTGTATGCGTTAAGTGTTTTCATCAGTGCACCCAGCGGTTGCCAAACAGAAATCGCCAAAGAAAATATGTGCAAAACTGAGCTAGCCTTGACGTTCTCTTATAAGCACACAGCTTGAATGAATATGATATTTGTTGATTAGTGGTATTGTTTCTAAAATGCACTGTTCAGTTTTGATCCGCGAGAGTCTCAGCATGGCAGCTGGATGATGAGTTCGTCAGTAGTTAATCATATGAGATGTCTGTTTTTATGAACAGTCTCATAATGACATAAAAACAGTCAACTAAATTAGTCATCTCTTCAGTCAGTGATAGTGTGTTGAGGGTGTTACCGAGAATGTAAGCCACCGATACACTTAATACAGTAGAAGCTGGAAGTTAGAGTGCATAATTTTTGACACATTCACCAACCACAATGATGTGATCGGTGTCACTCGACACCGGTTAATATACTGACAAAATTGGAAGCCGATGAACAACTTGTACCAACAAACCAAGCGATTGAAAAAAGGTGGATGGTTACGGAAAAGTCAAAAAATAAAAATAATGCAATTCAAATCTCGTCTTAATGTAACACTCGGTTTGTTCAAACAGACTGTTGCTTTTCCATGCTTCGTCAGGCTGATATTTAACTTAGCACTGCAAAGTATTGAGTACTTCGCAAAGAACTGATCATTTTTATTATCCATGGCATACCAAGGGGTTAGCGGCATCATTGTGGACTCTCTGGCATGCTTCAGGATATATAATAGGAAACCCATTTAAAGCTTCCTATATATCTAACAATCGCATCGTTTATGCACAAAATCGTCACTCTCAAACAGTTTATAGAACCCGTCGTGAATCAACGGGAAAAATATCGTCCAAAGATGAGAGGTTTCTTATAATCATCGACGACTGCAGTTTTACTCTCACCAATTTTGAAACCAAGTAAATTGTTTAAACCTATTACGCGTTTAATCATATGAAAGGTGAAGTAATTGTTGATCACGTAGAGAAAGCTATCAATCAGAATAGTTATACCGTTCACAATCAAGATAATTCTTGTTCGTAAAAACGGAATTGGATTAATTTCACGACGAATTCGGAGCAGGCGACATTGCGCAGTTAAACCAATTCTATTTTTTAAGGCTCAACTGTACCCGTGAATCATGTATGCTAAACACAACAATCCTGTGCATAAACGACTGCCTGCTGTAGTGAATAATTGAGCAGACTGAATCACAAATTCACGCTAGTCTTTCATTCTTTAAAAAATACAACCCAGAATCCACCAATACAAAATCATACGAACCCATAGGCTAAAACCACTGTATACTGTTGAAATTTTCATTTTTATTGATAATTTGACAGCATTATGAATGCTTAGCCCAGCGAACAGCTAAACATTCAAACTGTTGACTCAAGTTACCAATAATATCAAGATTTTCAACAGTCTGACAATTGCAGGTAAAAACCATGCTGAATCATCAGCAAGATTCCGAATAACTATTTTTCTACATTATCAATAAATTCGCCCAACGTTCAATGAGAGGAGTTACTAAGAAGATATGTGGACAAAATTCTGTTGTGTGATATCTTGGTTTCTGCTTCAGTAGTGTCTCCGCAATGGGCGGAGTCGACATGAAACCACAAGTGATAACGTGCAGTTATTCAGACCGATAACAATTGTTGAGTCCATAGTTTAAGAATTACATAACCTTTCAATCGAACTGCCTTGATTCAAGTTTTGGTCACCTCAGATGATATTCATCAGGAGCTTTTCAGTCAGCTCATATTGCTCTACTGCCATCGAATATCACTGAAGGTGGTCGAAACGTTATACATAACAAATTACCTCCAAACTTCCTGTTGTTCTACAAGCATCATTCAAACGCAAGTCAGCCATGAGACTTGAAATGTTTCACTTTATTTTTGTTGCGTTTGATTCAACCATATGCTATTCGTTATCAAGCACAGTTTAGCTGACTTTCAGATATCACCACAGTCATGCATCGTGTGGGAGGCATCATGAACAGATATACCCCGTGAATTACAAACTATGATGAATTTAAGTTGAACTGGTTGTTGTTTCTCCGAGGCAATAAGCAGGCTAACCGTTTCAAAGGGGTTGAACACCACCTCTTTATCTATGTAGCTCTCTGTTGGTTAGCAGTACGAAGCAACATATTTATGCCAGCAGGCAGGATGAAATCAAGCTGTAATATTAACATTGGGGATCTTGTTGCATGTAACAACGCTTTCCAGATTGGAGACGGCCGAAACACAAACATCGTTACCAAATGACCCAGTCATCTATTAACCTGTACGCATTTTGGGTGACCGAAATAAATTCGGACGACAGCCCCATAAACAGAATGTCACCTATTTACCTCCAGCAATGTATAAATATTGAATAGATCAGCAATCTGGATAGAGAAAATAAATGACTGACGTCGAGCTAACGAATTTCTGCACACTACTAAGAATGCGTACAAATGAATGTTCACATTTATGTGACAGGTTGAAAAGCTTTAGTAGAAACCATACATATCTACGTAACCGGAAGTAAAAGGGGGAATATGAAACCTTTAGTTGACATGAACCTCAGAAGTAACATTATGACATATCACGAATTGTTTTACCCAAAATAATCACTTTAATCATAACCTTTTGTTATTAGTTCCAACCTAGGGTCAATTACAGGTAATAACTGATTACCTTTTAGACCAGTTGGAGATATTCAACAAGAATAGTTCTAGACAGCTGGTGCTATCCCAAGCTTAGTGGCATATAACATTTGCGTGCAGTAACAATGTTAACAACTGCTAGAAAAACAAAATAAATGTCCTTGAACATAATCTAAATAATGGTGGGTTGAACTAATTCAAGAGTAAAAATATGTAACTCGAATTATTTTGTGATTTTAACCCCTAAGTTTTACGGTTTTTAAATGTTACAGACGTAGTCTTCCGTAAAATGTAGGGCATTTGAAAAGCCTAAGTGGAATAATGTTTTGAAATTTTACGCTAATATTTAACAATGGTCAAGACACTTCCTGTCAATGGCTAAAATAACAAGTGCGGTTGATAAGGTGAAGTAGGGTAGGTTATAGAGCGAAGAATGCTGAAATCGCTCTATCCATCTAAGCAGTCACTTTACAAATCACTAATTGATGAGATGGTTTTTAAAAAACCGTTATTCAGAATGCAACTGGGGAATACATTAGGAGCTATTTGATTCCAATAGGCGGGATTTTGTTGACGGCAAATATTGTACAAACTGAATTTCAATTTGGTTCAAAAACCTACAATCTGAAATACTTCTAACTCCTCTCGATTAAATGTGAATAATCAAAAAAATCAATCGAATTGATTTACCGTCTTCAGAGACGACGGATATCTCAATGACTGTAACAGATATCAGAAGGTCCCTACGTTAGATCAATCATCCAGTATGTCCGTGAACAGCGCTGTCACGCTGAAGTTTGCTTCTGAAAAACTTCTCAGAATTTTGAATTGATATTTAAGTTTGGATAAATTTTTATGTAGAACATTTAACACTTTCTCACTATACTTGTGGACATGTCATCCACAAAGAAATAAAACACGCTTTTCTTTAAGTTGAACATCACCCACAATTGATTGCAGGTGTCGCATCCCCATAGACTTTCCAGTCGGACCCTTTTGAAAAGAAGCACTAGACTCAAGTTTCGCTCTCATTAAAGCCCGTCAGTAGCGCATATCATCGCCAATGCCGGGCGTAGAACCACGGACACGCTGTTCATGAGGCAACCGTGTTTACCACTGCGCCATTGACCTCACGTTAAGCACGACCGAATTATCATATGGAATTTACAAGTCTTTCTTGGGTTGGTATTAGTCGTTCGCAATCGGAACAGTTTACAATTACTGCATCTTCAGTTAACGATAGGAAAATACCTGCATACGCCTGGTTGTAAGATCATCCTTTGTGCTACGACCTGTGGTTGTCTCGTGTACCAAAACAAACTTCATTAGCGCGATATGTAACATAAATGTGCACAGTGATGTAAAAAACTGAAGTTTAATGACCACCAAATGGATACAGTTCAATTCACACTGTCAATTTAGTGCAGCTTACGAATAACCATAATCAGATGCCATTTGTTTGCGGTTCCCCTGTAGAATGTCAACAAATAAATAAGTCTGTACTCATAAAAACGAAGTCCTACATGTAGTATCGTGGGCAAATCGAAAATCGTTTGAAAGCTACAAGTGTAGCGCTAGTAAGAATATAACAGAATTTCATTCCTTGTCGCTTGCTAAGCAATATGTAATGTACACTACAATTTGGTGATACTTAAAAACAATATACCTAAAACAGAAGCTAAAATCACGCATTTTTGGCACTGGCTTTTATTAATTTTTGTTGTTGTTGTAAGAAAACCCAAAGAAATTAGAAAAAATTGAATGTTGACATCATCCGTACATTTGTGTTTTCTTTGCAGAAGCTGAAGTTGCTTGCGATTGCATTTGCGTTATATCTTTTTCATCTATTGCCCATTAAATTATTGACTTCATCAGTAAGCCTCGCTTAGTATAAATCCCAGTTCTCATTTCCGCCCCAACCACTTGGTCAGTGTGTCAAAGTTAGCGTTTATTTCTCCTTGCCTATTTTTTGAACATCGTGTTGTTTTTTTCTAGCCTCGCAGTTTCTTCTTGAGCTTTGTGTCAACAATTCAGTAAACTGTTGTAAACAAGTCTGTTTACTTTGCGTTATTCACGCAACCATCGTTCGGTTTCCAGCGGGCATTTTTTTACCTTATTGATTGCCTTTGTCGTTTACTTTCACACCTGAAAGTGCGTCAAAACCTTCGCGCAAACATCTCGCACCAGTTTTTTCCATAATCTTCTCGAAATGAGTAAAAAATCTGAGTCCCTGGTAAACGCTAACCAATTTTTCATGACTATGTTAGTACCCACATCTCACCTGGCTCTATTAATTTCTTAATTCACTCACTAACGTTGCGACAAACAGAGGCCACGAATAATCAAAATTTAAATTCGGAACGTTCCATTTTTTCGGTTGGTGATCGGATTTAAAATTAGGGTTCCGTCGGCTGAAAACCTTTGAACTTTGTATCCACTAATTTACTTAGTACTCATTTGAATTAGTTAAAGCAGGTAGGCAGGTAAAGAGTTATGTTGTGTGCGTCATCTCATGAGTTACATCTCGATGGCTCTAGAAGAAATCGCGGTGAAAACTCGAAATCGATTTCGTACAACATCAGCAAATAACATTTTATTTTACAGTTTGAACTGTTGGAAAGTCGTCTGTGTAAACCATTACTGACAAAAGCTACTAAACATGGTCGAGAGTGTCAAGTGGAAAAATCCACTCGTATAAATTAATCAACTACTTCGTGTTTGCCAGTCTTTCGTGATATGAACTCAGCCTGTAGACAATCACTGAAATATCTTGCGCAACTTTTGTCCATAATCTACAAGCACAACATGCCGGCACTTTCTGTTACCTGAGGCGAAACCATTGCTTGGCATTGTACTTGGGATTTACCCCATCTTCCAAAAATATTCCACACACACCCCTAAAAAGCTAGTTTATGGCAACATCATAAATGTGTCGGAATAACATCATACTCTCACATACTTTTATTTATCCATGGACGTTTTCAGTATGTTGGCACCTCACTGATCGCAGGAAAACCGGTTTAATGTAGACAGTTTTTCACACAGACTACAAACCGGAACGCATAACTTGGTTCGCCGACAGCTTTTTGTGATTAACAAGTCCTGGAGTTGTGAATCTACTTCAAAATTGCTATCCGACATTGCATTAATTAATAGAATACGTATTTCATATATGCCTGAATTCATTTTTGAATGATACGAACAATTCACCTAAAGTTATCGTACTGTTTATAAATTTCTCTCACTGCCCACGATAATCTTCACTTCTTTTTTAAGCTGTCATTCATTTCGAAATCCTTCTTACATTGTCAGATTGGGAAACAAACCAAAATCTACGTTTTCCTCTCGATAGTTTTCTTAACTTAGTAGGCGAGAAATTATTCGGTTGTCAAAATCAATATCCGTTTCTAACAGAGTTTCTTCACATCTTGTATCCACGTAAGTTTCACAAACAAAAATATTAGTCCAAAATTACCGACTACATTCTGGCTGTTTGCTTCGGGGAATATATTTAAAGATAACGTAGAACTATCCGTAGAGTGCAAGGTTTAACTCATTTTAATATAGCTTTCTAATATTTGACTTCTTCATAGAGTACCTTTTCTAACAATAGTTCATTACTTTCTTTCAAGGCGGGCGTGTGAGATTTCTGTCTACATGCGACATTTAGATCTAATTGTACACGAAGCTTGCATCACAATCACGACTCTGCTATCATTTCTGAACACGCATTATTCAGTCAACAAGCTTGTGTAACTTCAACCGCACAGAGAAAGCTTACTTGCTTGCAACATACGCCATTGAACAACTTATAATTTGCCTGCAGAAAAACTAATCTGGTAGAGTAGATGCGTCAGTTTTCGACTTTAATGTGGTTATCTGTGTTGTGGTCAAAATAAGTACCGCCAAATCCTGAAATCGACAACGACATGTACTACTGATGTGTTCTAATTAAGGCACAACTGAAGTCATGTGTTGTACCCTGAAATTTACCGGCTATACCCTTACCTGAATGTCAAGTTTACGATAAACGTTGCTTTTTAAAACCAGATTGTTCTAAGCTGACTGATAAACTGAATATCACACAGTGTTTTCCTTATAAACTGAAGTATAAAGAGAGGAAGCAGTAAAGCTAGGTGTAAAGAGAGCTTGATGTCACACCTGTGTGGACAATCTTTATCAAAGTGTTATCAGGCGCATCAGTAAGAGTACCATCCCGTCACAATATCTGTTGTTCACTGCAGTAGCAGCTTATGTGAATAGATGATCGAATGTGGTGGATTCTAAGGTACTGAGCATAAAATTCATAATAAGATATGTTTAAATTGTTGTTACTGCAACTTGATTATGGAGAAGGTAATAATTACGTTTTCAATGGTGCATCAGTATTAGTTCAGCATACATGTTCATCAAGGTTGTATAGTTATTTTTAATCATTAACTATAAACTCGTAACCGTACCGCTGATATTTACTGACATTGGGAATGTTTGTTCAAGTTAAGCAAATGCATAGGGCCTAACTGTTCTATGAAAAAGTCTTTTTAGAGTTCAACACAGGCTTATACTTTCTCTCTTCTAAAAGCCGAAGTTCGGCTTGTGATGATAAGGTATGTTAACTTGGTGTAATGATAGTTTACCCTTCACTATTTATATTTTCACGTGCGTTTACCAAACGATTTTCCGTATATCATGATGAATGTACCTAATATACAACGTACACCGTGATTCATATTAACAGTAAAAGTAATATTCTTGCCAGTTACAAACAGTCCGCAACCTACTGTTTTTAAATGAAATACAGTCAATCTTCCAAGAATGGTTACTAAGTTATTGGAATTGACAACGTGTTGTCTTTCAAACGGAGCAGATCGCAGTTAGGTAGTGATGTTTACGCTAACCGTTAACCTAAGGTGTCCATTTCAATTACTTACAATATGTATCCGATAACTTTTGAAGAATTACTAAGTGTACGAAGCAGATAATTTAATTAGCGCACTCGGAAACAGATTAAAAATAAACTCACATCAAAAAACAAGTGGAATAATCAAAACAAAGTGAATGTAGAAAAAACTGTTCACCGGCTACCTTGAACCTGATATCCTAAACGACTTGAAAAAGACACTGATCAAATTTACCAGTGCACATCCATTTGCAGTTCTACAAAGCAATGCTGTCAACAATGAACGTGTGTTGCAGGGCAAATAGTTCAGTACATGAATATATGAATAATGTTACCGGTCGTATCGCGTATTTTTTAATTAGTTTCAACAAAAAAGTAAAGGAATGTTTTAAATTTCGTTCAACCCTGTCACAAATGAACTGTCAGTTAGCGTGAGTTGCATTATTACACTGATCTTAATCTAATAATGTCCATTTCTAGTTTAGAAACAATAACAGATGCAGTTTGTTCACTAGGTGTGTACTGAATTTGTGTTTTTGTAGCAAGTGTCAAAAATGGGAAGGTTGTCAAAACAAAACAAATTGTTGAAACAGAATGAGGAATATTTGTTTTTGAAAAATAATCGACACATCCGTCTATAGATGTGGATTACGTACGTAACGTTTATTAAAGAAAAGACATGGCTTGGACTCAGTTACCCACAAGAGACGTATGCAAACAGATTATGTTTAGCGGATTGCGATTAGTTAGGGTAATCATGAGCAAGAAAGGACAAGCTGGGAACATTCACGGATTTGAAGGACTCTCTTACTGCAATGTAGAACGAGATAAAACAACAGGATATAGTTGCCGCAATATTGTGACATCATGCTAATAGCTTAACTTTTGTTCGATAACCTAGAATTGTATTTGCAAGCCAATCCACTCGACTCTTAGTTTTGCCTGATAATGGATATCTTTCAGTAACCAATCGATTCTAATCCCCAATCATGCACACTTACATTTTCCTATCTGAGTGTCAGTGTGATTCATCGTGTTTCCAAACTTCCAAAATTTTCCAAAGCAGATGGACCAATAGGACATTTTGATTTGGAATATAGTGCTAAAGGTGGGAAGATATTCTGTTCTGCATTTGAGTCCAAGATTGAGAACATAAGCTGCTGATAAATTTTTGTTTTGGGGCAAAATGCCGTTTAATCACTCTAAAGACGCAACCGTTTAAGGAAACATTTTGGTAGGTAAAAGTCGCTAGACTTCCGTAAGTAAATGCTGCAATATTTCCAAAACGTCCAAAGTACCGTTGAGGACGTATACAGAAAGAGATCTCTGGATCAACAGGGGTTGTAGAATCGCAAAATTTTGCTGATGGAAAAAACACTTCTGGAGGTGGGTAACAATCGGTTGAAAGATTGCAGACCCTACTATCAGTTGTTGAACAATGTAGTGAATCAGTCCCCTATTTCTGCAAGCAAGTGTGCTTAGCTATTTATATTTGTTTACTGCAACAGACTAACTGTGCCTTTGGTTACTTTATTTTCGTACTCCATTTCATAAGTAAGCCTGTGTATTGATGAATACTTCTGTAGAAGACCACTCGGTTGCAGTTTGTGTTGGTCTTTCATTTTCCTTATCCGGTATGTTCGCATCAGCACACTTGTCGACAGCTCATTAGAATGTTCATACATTCAATCTATCTTATACTTCGGGAAGGCTTTTGGTTTCAAAAGATTTGAGGGTTAAACTGGAAAGTAGCGCATCTCCGAAATTTTCGGAATATAGAGGAATCGTTTCCTGACCGCTGCCACTCGCCTAGAATGTGCATTAGAAAACACTATTTACTCATATCTGTTGCTACGTAAGCGGCAGCTGCTCCACTTTTGGGATTGCCTACTGTGCATACTTATTTAGCGGCTTATCTCAGACTGATTGAAGCCTGTATATGGTTTGAGAATGTACAAGAACTGCACAGAATCTCAGTTGGCATTAAGGCTGGAGACGATAATTCGTCTTAACCTTGGTATTTGTCGCTCATGTTATAAAGTGCACTGTCAAGGTTTGACGCACATATAAACCTAGTGTTTAGCAGCAACCATATAATAGTGTAGGCTCCTATCACATTTCTGCTACCAAGTGCGTTGTACTCAAGCGACTTTAGCTTGGGAAAGTTTTGAATGATCTGTTTAATAATTATGTCATTGTCGCTTATCAACTGCTTTTGGTATATCCGAAAGATTTATTTACTACAAAACGTAAAATGGTTAATTGTATTTTCATTGTTTCAGATAATGGAATTTCATACTTTTCATCGTGCTCAACCGTACAACACGTTAAAGAACGCATTAGTATCTTCTAGGTAGATCAAACTTAGTAACTTATAAGGAACCAAACTGTTTTAAAACAGTTGTCAGACGATTACAGTTGTAGAGGCCGATATTAACCAGCTACACTAAAAGAAACAAAACTACAGCTTTTGGATTATTGTGGCTAACTATAAATGCGCAGTGATTATTTATGCAGTGAATTGTAATGACAATTACCAATTGAACGCGGATTTGACCAACGTTTTAATTATATGCATTAAATCGTCCATGTTGGTCAAACAAAATCTGGCAAATTTCAACAATGTCTAAGCTAAGATGCACAAACATATCTTTTGATGAGGGAATTTATTTCATATGCGTGTTTGGAGCAACGAGGGAACTTTACCTAATCTAACGACACAGATGGGTGAGCAATCGTTAATGACTTCCTTTCGTAAGTGTTGCAAAACAAAGGGCATTATTGTAAATTTCAGTCAAAGAGTGGCTGTCAGACACCAAAGTAAAAGAATATGAGCAGTATGTACATATGTGTTCTGAAAAATCATGCGTTTAATTTCGATTAAATAATACCGTTTGCGTTATTGACTGCGCCTTATGCAAATCCCACTCAAATGGAAGGAGAACTACGTGAATTTACGCATTAAACCTTCTGGAGAATCAATAAATATTAGCGTATTACTGACAATCTTAAGTATTTTTATCATTTTAGAAATTAAGGGTACTTATTTCAGAATGCGGTGCCGTTGAAGACAGAACATTGGCTTCACAGTTCTTTGTTAAAAATCATCATTAACGATTTTTTCAATTTGAATCAGAACCTGTACTTCGATTCAACTTTATTCCCACAATACGTTACTAACCATAGCGCTCTGTCACTGGTAGCACGACCGAGTGATCCAATATGAGCTGAAGCCGATAATGACGTCATAAATGAGACAAGGTTACAGAAGTGTTGATTTAACGTTGGCATGGTTACATTTTCCTCGGGGTAGACTTGACATCATGGGAGATTAAGATGATTTTTAATTGTTTACTTAATCGTGCTCTAATTCAATGTGTTACTCCGAAAATTGGGTTTAGTTTTTAAAGAAAAGGTCGGTGCTAGCCACTGATAAACAGGTTTCAGCCTTGTACACGTCAGTGTACGAAAACTCTGATTACTTACGAGCGATGGTGGATGTTTAAAAACAAAGCCGTGGCTATAACTAAGTAACCACTAAACATCGAAATGTTTCATCTAGTCAAATTAGCATAGAAATAGTTAGTTATATGTTAATGCAAGCAACCCCGTTATTAGCAAGCTTGATTTATTGATAAAAACATTTTGTGGAATACTTCTGTTTCAACAAATACTAAAATATTTATTTTTCCCTTGGTTGGTCAAAATTTGGCAAAGCTTTTGGTTAAGCTTTTATGACACAGTTCAACTCCATATTCAGTGATCAAACATAATTTTGGATTTACTTTTGTCTGTCCCGAAAGAATGGTGTAAAAACTTTCAACTTAGCGACAAACAATTTGCCTCCTGATAGCAGATGATTTTCAAATCATAATTTTTAAATTACGACAAAATGGCTTGTTCTGCAGAAAGATTATATTTAACATTTATTTCACAAAAAACACCAAAAGAAATTAATTTGTTCAATAGCTTTAAAAAAGCCGCGGTTTTGTGAGATCAATCAACTGTTTGAATTTTTGTCAACCACTTGACTGGTTTTGTGTAACAATTAAATATATCTACTTTCAACAAAAGACAACAGGCGTTATCAGATTTCTGAAGGTCTGAAGATTATTTTAGATTCTTGGGAAATTTCCATTTAGCTTGATAGTCAGGTGAAATCCAAAATCAAACCAAATTTTGTTTTTGCCGTTTATCGGTTGGTTGTTGTAATATTCAATTGCCTACTGATTAGAAACAAAACACTATCATCAGTGTGAACCGAAAATATTAGTTTTCACCCAAATCTACGTACTTGCTAATGCTTGTCAAATAATGTTACAATACTTGTGCGCATATCACGGTTTTGATAGCCGTCTGCTTCACATGTTTCACTCACACCTGTGCTATAAATGGTTAGAGGTTACTACTCTTTTAAAATCCTTTACTTACTATGTTGCATACAACAACGGAACCCCATGTTTTTTGCAAAAAATGGATGTGATTTCAACATACTTTTTCTTTCTATTGTTCAAAACGCAGTTTTCCGTAATGATAATTTAAAATCATCACTGGAACACACACAAACCATTTCGCAAATTGCTTTTGTAAACTTTCGTAGAACATATAGTCGGTGAACGGTTTTTTAGACCCAGGTACATCAGCCAACTATGTCTGAGTTACAGACCAGAATGACCGATTGCTTGTATCATTTAGTCTAGCATTAATTGCCTTGTGATCTGTCCCATTACATTTCGCTTTGCCCCTAAGGAACACTAACAGTATGTTCTTTGATGGGATTTCGACGCAAATTTTCTGTTCAGCTTCGTCCTACCAGACAGAACAAACATTTATTTTCACAAACACCCTTTAGGCACTTAATCGTTTTATATCACCCCACTTTTCTCAGAATGATTTGTCTGCTGAAATAGAGTTTATTACATTAGTGAAAATTTAGTTGCATATTTTGATCCGGGTGCAGCTAAATCACAGACTCATTTTTTCGTATGCATGCATGCTTCACATATAATGTTAGCATTAAATTTACTAGGGTAAATCTCTGCTGAGTTTTTGTGGTTTTGTACAAACGTAGAAGAAACCACACAGATGCTCTTCTGTCTCTGCTCCGGCCTAGACAATGACGTAACGAAAGAGATTCTGGAATCAGAAAACACAATATGGAAACCATTTAATCGGGTGAATGTGAAGAGTTGACCTCTGGAAATGGTTACAAAAATAAAGTATAAGTAGCCTGCAAACGATCCGGTTTATGTATTTGATAAAAACTTGTTTTGCACCCCTCAGTTAACTCAGTCGTACCGATGAGTTTTGTCGGTATGTTCAATTATCACATATCCAGCTGCTCACTTATCTTAAAGGATGACCGCCTAGGTCTGCATTCCCACTTGGAAAAGCAAACTCTACCGGTGAAAGATTTGGCGCATGCATATTTACTAGTTGTCAGTCAGTTTTGTTGTGGTACGCCTGAAAAACCCTGAGCCATTGCACTTTACAACTATCTTTGCATACAGGATAAACACCATATTAGCTATCCTGGGAAGCATACCAAGGGAGTATTCATTTTTCAGGCATAAAGCCAAAGAAGATATGCTCAATGTCAGGTAAGGCCATACTGCAAAATAGGGATTATGAAGGTTTTACGAAAATATTGGTCATGGATTAATCCTTAAGAAATGTGTAGCTTTCCTGTTTACTTCAGCCAAGAATTCTTTACATTTGAGGGCACTTAAATTGTCCGTCTGCAGATGTTTAAATTTTTTACCATAGTGATTCAAGATTTGATATTTTTAAGATAGCAACGAACCATAATTTGAAGCATGTTCCAAGATCATCTTCCAGGTATACATCACTGCACACTGAAATGAACTTGATGAAACATGTATATATGTCACCCTATTGCAATGGAAGTGTTTCTTCATCACTAAGCCAATAGTGAAACATATGGGCAACTGGCACAGTAAACCTTCATTAACGACTAGATTGTTGCTGTGTGATGTGTGATCCTAATAACCGCTTAGACACAGTATTTATTACAATTAACTGCGCGAGCGTAATTGAACTTCATTCACGGATGCCCAAATAAACTCCCAATCTAACCTCTATCGAAGAAGGAACTTTACTTGAGTATTGATCCCGTTATAGTTGGTCAGTAGCGTACGTCTGTCTTCAGTTTTGTTGAGTTACCCACATTGACCAGCATAATACTGACTCTAGGTTAAACACGGCAGAGCCTTCAACTCATTTGCTGGTGAACGGGGATTATGTCAGGGCAATATTTGTATGAAATCTGTCAAACTAAACCAACAACCTAACCAATACTCATGAGAGGGAGCAAGCAGGAGCTAATATACGATGGTTCCACCGTGCCAAATGCGAGATTCTTGCAAGATGGCCTATACAGTCATTTAATAAAAACGTGTCCATCGTTCAACTATTCACCGTGGGAAGGATATACACTACTGATGAACCAAAACAGTAGTATTGTTGCCACTAATTTCGGATAAACTTTAGCCAGCCCAAGATTCAATTTATTATTTAATCAGATATTAAAATACACGAAATAATCTTCATACTCAATAAAAGCGCCACATAAGTTTGTTATTGGTTACCGTGATGGGTTGAGTACCTCAGAAGAAAGTGTATGATGTGCAGTTGGTGATATGTAGATAAGAGGCCACAGGCAGAAAATTTTCCTATTTTCCAACACGGGGTTTAAACCCACAAAAGAAAACTAATGTTGCAGTACAATTAACTCCAGATCAATACCCTTCTTTGTTATGTACATCAAAGGTTGAGACGTCGTCCAGTTGTAGTGGTTTTTCATTGTGGCAGCGAATTTTTATCGTGATATGAACAAAACAGAATGTCTTCGTGTGGTAACCCTCGTGTTGTATTAGTTAGCTACGTTCCGCTAGCAATCACACTCATCTATTCGGACTTATTATGTCATGGTGCGCATCCTATTCATTCTATATATACCCAGTTATTCTGGATCTAGAGCAGACATGCATACTTCATTTACATCTTACCGTCTTGCTTTTCTTGAATATTACGTGGGTGATAGCCATCTTAGCTTTACTGATAAAATCAGGATAAACCATGAACTTGCCCAGACAAACTCCTTGTCGTGGTTTCCCTTTGTGAACAAAAAAATATTTTACGTCCAATAGATTAGGATGTTCGCATGAAATTTTATTAGAATGCCACCGGATTAATATATATTTTCAAATCAAAAATCACATTTTTTCTGTAAAAATCGGTTCACAAGATTTCGCCTCCAACTGCCGGGAAAATCAGATTTTTCAATCGTGAGAATTTGATTGCTCGCCGCTTTCTTCAGTGTTCGAGTTGGGCGCTCGCCTGTGATTGATCCGTTAAGTAGCCCAGCTCCAAGACCATCTAAAATCAATGAATTCAGCGGCAATGCACCAGTGTTTGGCCTTTGCACCATGCAGTAAATAAAGTCGCTTCGAATATCGTCCTCCTTCTTGCTCACTGAGGGCCCCACGTTACAAAATTTGTGTTCGATACTTGATCCTAATTTTCATGTCATATTTCGGTATCGTTGCGTTTCGTTTGTGATCGAGATACTTCTCGTGGATTTGCGTTCGTTCTTGTCTTCCCCTCTCAAGAGATCGTAACAAACTTGCTCGCCCATTTTGCATTTGACTACACTTTTCAGTCAGCCTGTTCCATAAGAATCACTAGAATCTAGTTTCACTCTTGTTGAGGCCAGCTAGCTGTCTACATCCTCGCCACTTCTGGCTAGATTGTCCAGCTGAATATGAAAGCGGTGACCAGATAAATGGTGTTCAAGCTTGAATTAACCAGTTCCTCGGCTGTTCACCAACAATTTCTTGTAAAGTGCTAAACGCTTCTCGCAGTTTTACGAAAAGTGATACTTTCTAAGCGGCATTTTCGCAGTTTCAACATATCCAGTAAAATGGTTGTTTACAAAACTATCCGGATTCCTTCCCTTCTATCTAAATGATGTGTGATAGCGTGCCCCCAACCCTAGGTCTTCTGAAGTACATATGGGAATGCTAAACTTACAGGCTTTACTCAATTCAGAATTCCCACAAAACTAATTTGGTTAGGCCACTACAAAGTCCAGTCCAGAATGGGTCACTCAGTCACTAGTTGGAACGAGACCCGGCAACTAAAATGCCGAAGTATAAACTGGGAACTCAATGTGCATATTATCAGACGAAAACAGTTTTCATACCGTCAATGTCGCAAAACACATCTAACACTATCCGCGGAGAGTAACCCAGTAGACCTTCAGCAGCCAACTTTCAAGAATCAGCGTGATATGCTTGGACGTCCCAAACACTCCCATGAGTTCACCAGAAGTTAAAGGTGATTCGATAAACAGTCTGTTTTTGGCTATTCACCCGTGAACCAACAACATCACATTTTATACTAAACATGATTGCCAATCAGACAAACCAATTTGTTACAGACTGCGTCAAACGGTTTTGATTCGAAGGGCAATTAGGTGACTAAAATAAACATTCCGTGTTTTCAAGTAAGCTCTGTGAGTTATTTTTATTGTAGTGTCTGCGTAAACCATTTCTAATCGCATAATACTGAATTACGCAACTTCATTGTTATCGCTTCCGCGGTGAGAAGAACTGGACAATTTACTTAGGGTGGAGAAAGACGAACGAATATCTTTTTTTTTGGATTCAAAGCTGATTTTGTTACGCAGACGGCTTTACTCGGACAGTCCCTCACAGAAAGAGGATCTGGAACGGTTGATATATCTAGTTTTTTGCTAAGCGCTTCAGATAAAAAAGAAACTTTGTTTATATCTTGACAGAGACATACAGCGGCATACGGTTGTGACAAGATTCAAACACAAACGTTATTTTTACTGCCGACGTCGACACAGAAGATCTACCGAGTAAAATTTATTGATAGACACATGGAAAGTTAAATTCTATTTTGCGAAATAAAAGTCATTTTATATTGAGTTTGATTATGAAAGCAAAGAATGGGCTGAACTGAAGATTCTGAAAATAAGTAACCTATTCAGAACGCTCAACAGTGCGGCGCCAATGCGAAATTCATTCAGACTCAACCAATTAGTTGACATGCATTCCAAAAATATACTGCCAAAATATGTTAACTCTTTTTTGTCTAATCTTCTAATTACCTTAATGTGGCAAATCACATCGGTGGTACAGCGATACGTCTTTTTTATCAAATACACGGACAGCAATCCTGGCTCTGACTCAGATAACTAGGTCTCACACAACGCGGCCTTTTTGTCCATTTAGAGCATGTTTAACGCCTAATTTACGGCGGTTACAATTTTTATTTTGGCCACCGCGAAAGCGGCAGAAACTGAGTAGCCTAATTCAGTGCTAGGCGATTAGAAACGGTTTGCACAGACATTGCAGCCAACATAACTGACATACCTCACTTGAAAATTCCAGAGCTCAATCTGGTAACTCAATTGCCCTTCGAAACAAAATCGTTCGACGCGGTCATGTGACAGATCGTTTCTGTTTGCTTGACAACCACGTTTGGCAGAAAATAGGTTTTAGTTGATTCGTTAATGACTACCCGAAAACAGACTGATTACCAAACCATCTTTAACTTCAGCATGAATTGGCCGTTGTGTCTTCGCACCTCCGATAGTTGATAAACTACGCCCATTATTTGTGTCAGATTTTGATTAAAATGTTGTGCATTTACCTTGTAAGTGTTGCACGACTGAAAAGAAATGCAGCAAATATTGTTTCAACCTATCAGGGTGTGTTAATCTTCTACTAACCTCGTTTGAACAAACAGACCTTCAGTATATCATCAGTGATTCTGAACTTTGGACTACGTGGATGAAAGTACTTAGATTGTTATACTGTCAACTAGCTTAGTTTCGGACCAAGAGCAAATGTGGATAAATAATTTGCTTCTTCATTACCATAAATTATCAATCCATTTTCTTATATACGACAAGCACGAAATACCTTCATCCACTACATTTTATCGTATAGTACGATGTCACCTCAACATTGCACTTTACAACCACTATTTAATTCAGACAGTAGTAGCCAAAATCTGTGTTCAAATTAGTCCTCAGTGTTCGTACTTTTGACTTGACTGAGAAATGTACAAAATTCCTTAGAGAAACCAAGGTAACGATGAGAGCAACAATTGTTTCCGCTTATTCTTTCTCAAGCCAACATAATTACCTAGGTTGTTTCAAGATATGTCATGGGACAAACCGCAAAATCCAAGGCGTGAATGCTAACGGGTAACTGCAAAAGCGACCATCGGACTCCATATATTTAGATAATTTTGAGTAGGGCGTTGACCGGGTGTTACATTACAGGTCAGTGTCAAACGTCTGTGTCTGGTTGGGGTGGTTATAGGGCATCTGTGGTCACGGAAACTGCAAGGAGTGAACAGATTTCTTATGAGAATAAGGGCTTCGATTGTACGATCTGATTGCAGTAGATTCAGCGGTTGCCAAAATACGCTGACAGACTCTCTATGGTTGAGTGCTGACAACTTTGCAGACAACTCTCAGTGCTTTGGCGACGTCTTTGCAGTGGCCGGTTTCAACAGGATCCGCAACAATGGCGTTGGTAACTGAGTTACGGCATCTAGTACCAATCCAGGCCGGATGGTGTTTCTCAACCGGTTTTGACAGACAATTAGTCCTGCGACCAACATATTCTATGGTACGACAACACCCAGATAACGAATACATGAACACAGATTGATCATGGAATGGTAACCTGTCTTTCGGGCAGAATTGCATCATAGGTATTGTAGTGAATCAGTTTCTTGTGGTTGCCGTTGGACAAGTACATCTTAGCAACCGCTGGATACAAAGGTTAAATTGATTTAATACAATATCACTTTTAAGCGAAACTGAACATTGAGAATGCGCAGCAGATGTGCTCCTTTTAGTCTGCCTTCACTAATCCGAACATGTCTTTCCGTTATACTACCTGGTTACTTGTCAGCGCCAACGAAACATTTGTGAATAGAGAAGTTACATCGAAAGAGTCCATTTTACTATGATTCATGCATTTCACAAACTCGAAACTGTTACGAAGACTGTGTGGGTATAATTCCTGCCGTAAGGTTTTAAGTGATTCCTACAACGATTATGTAGTTGTGCTCTCTGATGAACTGCACATATCGGTGTAATTGAACAGCTACTTTTTTGAAATTGAGGGAGTTTATAGACGTAAAAAGATTGATCTAGTTGGTTTCATCTTATCAAATTGACTGTATAATATAACCCTATTGCATTAGTCATTTTAAGCCATTCGTGATTTGGTTGCTAACTGGTACGTCTTTGTCTTTCTTATGCGACCTGTAATACTAGATAGAAACGTAACCTTCAGTTTTTGTGTTGTGAAGTATAAGCAACTTACAAATGAAGAATCCAGACAAGGACTTAGACAACATTACCTCAAGAAACGGAGTAGCGATGTTGCACGTCTGCTTTTACTGTCATGACTGTTACAAACATACATGTGGGAGAACGCTTATATGGTCAGCTGCTATATGCATCAACAAAACAATGCGTAGTGCCGACTAACTGCAGAAGATGGGAACTGCATCAATAGAATCAGCAATGTCATTCGCCAAAACCAACGTGATAATGTGGATAAAAACACCGAAGTTATTCTTCTTATGAAACTGAGTGATGAACTTGTTACTCGAACACATGAAAACACGGATGCATCTGGCCTTTCGTAGTTAACGGTTTACGTACATCGTATGTTTGTACTTGTGGGAGGGAAAGTAGAACTAATCAACTTTTTCTACCAAATTAGACCACTTTTAACGGATAACATTTGCACATGTCACGAGAGAATTAGCGACTATAAATTATCCTCCACTTGCTGATAAATCATGTCTTGTAGATTACACGGAGTAGCACAGTTCCAAAAAGTCGGTGACATGTATGGATCGCTGCCAGGCTCTGATCCAAAGATGATTAGAGTGTATCACTGTATGACTTAACTGCACTCCATCGAGCAGGGCACTTCAAATCAAGAGCTTAGTCCGAAACTCCGCCCAGCCATACAGTGCAAAAGTACGGTGAAACTCTGTAAGTTTAGATAAAATCATCCTGGTTGGCAAGTCGCAATCGGTTTTTCCGTAATAGATGGAGTATTCGTAATGTTATTGCAGCTGTCTTCTACCACCTTAGGTGGTAGAATCGATTCTCCATGCTTTACCTCGTAAAGAGGAAACAATGAACCTGCCTACTGAAACTCGAATACGATAATGTACATTCGTTGCCTCCAATTGCTTTCAAATTCTACGAGATGAAAAATAGCATGATGCAGTGCGATTCTTTCGATATATCTATTCAAAAGTTCCCAGTGGGTAAAATATTCAACAACTTTTAAACGGCAATGCCGCCGGATATTTGTTTATATTTTACATAAGCATGTATGTATTTTATAATGCTTACTGATATGCAATAGGAATTCTTTTGATAAGCCGCCATTTATGTTGCGCACACAAATGATTGAGGTGAACCGCCAGCGAGAGGGCATGTCTATGATATTTGTTGAATCAAGTGGCCACTTTTGGCCACATATACATGAATGTTTTGATAAATTGAAATTTCTTGGTGAGAACGTTTGTTATCAAACAAATTTGTTGAAGACAAGTCGTTATTTGGATATTTTTGGGAAATAATTCAGCGAAATTTTCACTTTCATCAAAAATGCTGACCTATGTTATATAACGCCACCAAGTAGACAGTCTTTTCCATGTGACAGTTTATACGAACAAGCCGAAATTGTTTACAATTAGACACACTTTTTGCACATTGCCACTTATTTGCTGCAGCACTAGCACATCAAATTGACGACAGGCAAATCTTGAGTCGAACCATATTAGTTTCATAGTTATTCAGGAATAACTGGTGAAGTTACATAACGTTCTGAATAATAAAAGAGTTTCTATGCCGAATTTTTTCCATTGCTCTAATATATATGAACGTATTTCAATGTCGTGTCCAATTTTTTAATGCTCGGACTAATATACCTCGCACTACCATGATGTAAGATGACAAACAATAAACTATCTCTTCACCTTGTATTTGATGTCAATATTTTAAAATAAGCAAGAGTTAAAATATGAGAGCAATCCAATGCAGTATTTTTTGGCTAAATTGGATTAAAGACAAGCGTTCCGATAATTCTAATAAACTGCTTTTTTGACAGAGTGTGGAAGAGTCTGTCCACCTGCATCAAACTGTCAAATCGTTTCGTCCCTTCAGACTGTGTACCTAGTTCCATTATTTGGACCACTAAGTCATGTCACTGGATGTGCACATTTAAACGTGGATGCAGACAAACCTTTCTCAACGATGTTCGCCGGACCTCGAAATGATTTGAATGCTCATGGGACAAACAAGCTGTACCATAGGAATAAACTAAACAAGTGCACTATATTTTCATTCTCCTAATCAGACTAGTTTGTTGTTACCAATTACAAAATATTTTAACTTGAAACTTTCAGTACAACTAACAAGAACGGTGTTTCCTCATTGGTGGTGTCGATGGACTCCAGCTTGAACTGCATGAGAAACTCTGTCGAAGCAGTCGATCTATGGCTCATTTAGTTCACTATAGGGGGCAGTGGGAAGGGTGCGTAAAAGAGATGAAAGAACAAATTGCTGATCCCATGATGTGTCTTCCTAGCTGATCTATTGGTTCACTTGCCAATATTACTGGATTTCTAAGTCTTTCCAAACTTCTTAATCTTGCGTCATCTGACTGAAGATTTTCTTTGAGGTCTCTAACACGGACTGTAAAAACCCAAAGGTATAACAAATTTTATCTCAAGCCCTGAGTGTTCTACGTATGTGGTTGCTTCACAGTTTGTTTGTCTGTGGATGTGAATATCAACGAGCTAGGCAGCCTTATCACAGATGACAACATATGAATATATTTATCTGTGAACACCTTCGAAAGTGTAGATGCGAAGGATTAACATAAACAACCGGCAGTTTGGTAAATTATGCAATCGTTAGCTTTTTTCTCAGCCACTGTATTCAGAAACAACTGAACGTTGAACAGTAGTCAAAAAATCTGTATCTGCCTGAACTGTAGAAACTGATATTCCAAAAAAACTGTCGCGTAGACAATCTGAAAATAACATTTTGCTTGTATGAAATTTGTCTTCAATGCTTGTGATCTCCTAAATGTTCTTCATTTTTCAGAAAAGACACGGAACAGATGCATTATGAGTAGCTATACGTCAAATAGAATATCAAGAATAATTTAACCAGACAAGATGGGCTTAAACCACAAGCTGTAACAGTTGCACATTGATTTGTGATCATTCTGCAACCGCACGTAGCATTTACCTTTGCTTTTACGAGAACTTGCCAAACAGAAGCAATATTTAGCCCAATGACCCCGGTTTTACGTTGTGAATATACCATTTACTCTCACTGATAATTATTCAAAAATAGCTTGAAACAAGGAACTGTCGTTTGGATTTTCATTTCATTTTCTTATTGGCTAAAGTAGTCCAATCATTTTTGGTTAGTCAGCCAAAAACCAGGCAACTTTATCGACCCTAAGATTGTTTGAGATAGATTCCTACCATCAGATTTTCTTAACCAATAACATAGAGGCGGCGAACATCCGTAAGAAACTAGATCGTGGCATTTTTGTGCGACTGGTTGAATTTTTATCTGCTGCAGATTTTGACTTTAAGAGTGTAAGTTGTTCGTCCTAATGACTGCCATTCGGATGTTACCTAGATCACTTCTCGTTAAAAATTATTTGAAATCGTTTTTTCTGCTAGCACCATGTCATAACACGTCGGTTGTTTGGGACAAGTTCACTAACACCGAAGTTCGTTATATCGGGATGACACGCTTTTAGTCGTTTATCACATCCTACATTGAGGTTACTCCGGCAGTCATCGGTGATACGTGCACTAAAAGAATGACATCTCCAAACCGGATGTTGTGACCCCAAACGAAGTAACACCGGCGCAGACCACGATGCATGTAATGTCTTATGCGCTTTTCCTTCTGTGTAACTATGAAAATTTTCAAGTATTCCCGGTTGACCGGCTGATTAAAAATTACAAATACGCTCGATCCCAGTTAAACCAAACGTATATTCTGTGACGGTTGAGCCCCTGTTTAGAGTGAATCTGGAGGGTGACCGCTGCGCTTTCTACGAAAAACTCTAGCAGAATGTGAACAGTAACTTTCTATTGCTTGCACAGATACTTATTCGTCTACGTTTGAACGGCTCATCTACAGGCAATCAAAAACAGAGTTCGTTTATCAAAACAAATAACTCAGTTCATTCACAGTTAGCGGAATAACCTGTTGGTTGAATGTATATGGAAAGAACTTTCCACATCACGCTGCCCAACATGTCAGGTAACAAATCCAAATTTATACCTTATATAATACAACTGGTAATAGCTGAATAAGTTTTGTACAACACATCGCAAAACTGGCAAAAAATAATTCATCCTATCAGTTTTCGTAACAAAATGGCTCCAAAAAGAAGGTTGGAGGCTGAGTTAAAGCGTTGTTTTAATCTAACTTTGTCGGTCCACTTTTTAAAACAAGTAGTCGATTTTCCACTCCACGTCAGAAGTTAAAAATAGGCTCAGTAAACCACCATTTACGTTATACTTTGTAGGCACATCTCAATATAACGGATTCGTCAGATTGTTGATAATTTCATCAATGCAGTAAGAAGACATATGTTGCGATATGTTAACATTTCGTTTACTATCATTAGTCGCAAACGTAAAACATGCGAGTTATATTTGACATACAAATAGAAAGTAAATGAAATGCTAACATATCGCAACATGTCTTCTTACTGCATTGATGAAGTTACAAAAGGGAATCCAGTGTTTCAAGTTTGTTGAACGAAGACTCTCTGTCTCGGATTTGCGCGCATTGGATCGGTTGCTGTCGTTACGATGCCAGATAGCAGTGGAAGGGATACGTATTGCTTTTTATGAGGAATATATTAGATTCGGCTCAATTCCTATGCAGTTCATCAAGGTATTATCTAAGGAAAAATTGCCAAGGAACAATGTGAATCTCGTGAGGTTGTCGAGTTCGCACATTGGTGTTGCTCGGGATGAAGTAAACCACCTTGTAGAAACTAACCATCGTTTTGATGAAGCCGTCAACAGATTGTCATTGGTGTGCCGCACCAAGTTTGAAAATGTTTTCAGAGAAACCTTTCGTAACACCAAGGTCAGAACTCTCCGTTATCTACGAAGCCATCACTCACGCTCAGTCAATAGGAGTATATTTCCTAGTAGCGGTTTAAAGCATGTACACAATCTTTTGTCAACTCAGTTTACGCAAACGCAGCTGAATGTCCTCTCCCTTGGACTGAAGTTCAAAATACTACCCAAATAAGTTGACAAGATGAACACGCAAGTACAATTCGAATATATGCACGATCAATTGAAGGATCTGTCACCCACGTCTTCTGATGAGATGGGTTGGTTTCACGCAAAATTGGTAGAACGTTTTAACCAATGTATATCATCACCTATTCGTCAGCAATGTTGTCTGAAACGAGAACACTACCAGACCATGAAAAAACTGAGAGGAATGCTACATTTGGTGTTTCTAAGACCGGATAAGGGTTCTGGTGTTGTTATCATGAACAAGAACAATTATATGACGAAAATGAATACCATTTTGGAAGACCGGCGAAAGTTTAAGGAAGATAAAACGACAGAAAATAATATACTGCTGGAGAAGTAAATGGCGAGGCGACTTCAGATACTGTTGTTGCACGTCCATATATCTGAAAATCACTATAGGGACATGAAGACAATTGGCACAGAAACATCACGAATGTGAGGTGCACCAAAACTACACAAGGAAGGACTACCTCTGCGACCAGTTTTGTGTATGGATAATAGAGCATATCATAAAGTTGCTCGGTGGCTGGTTGAAATGTCGGACGCCATTCGCAAAATGTTTTCCCCCATTGTCAAAAGGATTCTCTTGAACTGGCAGGGGCATTATAACGCTTGTTGGTGAGTTCACAAGCTGTGTATTCAATTGACGTTGATTCCCTTCTCACAAAAGTTTATGTTCGAGAGACAGTTGAGTTCTTATGTGATTTTATCTCCAGTTAAAACTGTGATATAGGTATTCCACTTGAATATCTTAAGGATCTCATTTCACTGTGTACAGAAAATGTCATGTTCAATTTTGAGGGACTTTTTTTATAGACAAGTAGATGGAGTGGCTATGGGTAATCCGTTAGGCCCAACATTAGCCGATATCTTCTGGGAATCATCGAGCAGCAGGTCTCACATAATATTGCTAAAGCCTTATTGTACAAACGGTATGTTGATGATATTTTGATTTTTACGGATATTGATAAGTTTGATTTATTTTTTAATCTTCTTAACTCTATTCATCCGAACCTATCATTTTCTCGCGAAAAGAAATCAAACGACAGTTTAGCATTCTTAGATGTACTCATCACTAGGTGTGGGGGTGGAAAAATACAGCGATCGATCTATCGCAAAACAACATGGGGCGAACAATATCTCAAGTTCTCTAGCTTTGCTCCAATAGCATACAAGCGGGGTTTCGTCAAAACCCTATTTCATAGGGCAAGACATATTTGCACTCCCGATAAGCTGCAGATAGACCAAGAAATGCTGAGAAACACTTTATTGGCAAACGGATATCCTGAAAAGTTCATTGATACCCATAGCAGAATGAACGAATGCAATGAGCCAGTGCAAACATTTCAAAAAAAAGATATATTCTTATTTCCGCAATTCAAATGTGATCATCTGGCAAATGACATAAAACACAAATTCCAGTGCGCTCTATCCCGTACGTACACAACTGCCCAAATAAGCTTCGTTCAAACCACCAAAGGACCCGTTCTACACAATCGCAAACGAAGTTTGTATAGCCAGTCTGTCTATCACGTTATTTATCAGTTCACTTGCAGTTGCGGTGACGTTTACATGGGCAGAACAGACCGACAGCTATTTCAGCGAGTAGCTGAACACATCCCGAACTGGTTCAAACAACTCATGACACAACAATCTGAAACCGATGGATCAGTTACCCGAAGCCCTGCATCATCGATTGCCAGACACCCCATGATAACAGGTTACCAGGTTGACCCACCTGGATCATTCAAAATATTGTTACATCAAAAGAACTCAAAGCTATTGGTCTTTAGCGTAGCCATGTTGATTAGAACTCATCAGCCGACGCTATGTGGTTGAAACAACCCATAGGGTTGCCGTGGTAGAGAGGACACAATATGTGGTATGACTGTAAGCGTGTCCGTACCCTGTCTATCTCTGTTTGCGTGAAATATAACTCACATGTTTTAGGTTTGCGACTGATGAGACTAAACGAAATGTTAACATATCGCAACATATGTCTTCTTACTACATTGATGAAGTTATCAAAGGGAACCCAGTGTTTCATGTTGATAAGTCTTCGAGTACTAGTTTGAATAGAGCTACTGTGAGTAGCTGAACACCATAAATTTCATTGATTTTTGCTCGTGGTGTCCAACTATTTCCTTATTTACTTCCTGGGTGACAAGCACACTTTGGAAAGTGATCTTTAGGTAGGCAAGAAAACTAGACATAACTAACGACGGCGTATCCTATGTCAAACTTTTTCGTGCGGACTGAACGGCCGTCTCAACCGTACGTTGGCTAATAACGATTTGGTCGAGACGCATTAAACATTGGGCTATTCCAAACGACCCTCGCTTAACCCATAACGGCCTTTTTTGCCGTGTGCGATATGCATTACTGCATTACTGAGTTGTAACTGTCTGCGCACGAAATCTGGGGACCGAACGTAGTATCCAGGTTTCTCTCTTTCACATTTGTGCGTATTCATCATCAGCAAATCATGAGCTCTTCAGTGTTCAGTTTGAGTCAGTTAGTAGGATAGCTTGATGTCTCCTAGGGAGCAGGGGAGCTACAAGCTATATGCCCACAATATCGTCAATTATTCTGACCGAACTCCCTGAAAGTCAATATCCGATCTTTGGCATTATTTGTAGAAGAGTTCCGATGAATGATAATGCTCGCATTGCAAGTAGGCGTTTAGGAGATATGATGAACGCCGAGTTTTGAACTTTAACAAATACCAGCTAGAGCGGTTTGTTGACCGGGTTAAAAAAAGAGAACAAATTGAGAACCGGTGTACCAACTGTAGAAAATTAAAGTCGAATCGGGGATGAAGTACGATGTGACTAGTAAGTGGACTGATCTATGGAAAAAATAACAAATTTGGAAACCTTCCATGTGATTTATTTTAGAAAAGGGGTTTTATTCAGCAGTCACTCCCGAAGGTTCTCACCGGTCTTGTCTAGTTGATGTGTGTTTGTAAAATTGCACTCGGATGTTTTTTAATGCCAACAGGTGTTTTCGACTTGTTGAGGTGCATCGTGTTGGCACAGATTATTTAAGTCGAAAGTGTTGTTTGAAGCTTCGCCAAGGGTCACCCGTACAAAAATGCTTGACAGTGCAGTCTACTTTCGGACTGACCATAATGGCTGAACTATTCGGCACAACTTTTCGCTGTCAAGAAGCGCAAATGCGGGCCTGCTTCGAACAGCCCGAGCAAAATTCACGTATGTAGCTAGTCTCAATCTAGTCAATCTAGTCTTAATCTTGTAAAACCGTCGAGTAATATTTTTGGTTGATTAAAATGCGGTGAAACATTACTTTCTATACAAATATCCAGCTAAATGTGTTTAGCTATGTGATTCTTAGGTCTACTGCGCAGATAGACTGCAAATCACACACCCCTCGGTTGTAAAATCGTGAAACGAAAAATGTCCTTAAAATAATTTTGTTACATGGGGCTTCCTAATTCGACATGTGGATTGCTTATCCGACCAAACTATGTGTACGATTAGTCAAACGTCATAGTCTGTTGCGACATACCTGCCGGAAGGTATGGGCCAATTTCCGTTATTTTACTAGTTTTCTTGTTGACAGATGATAGAAGGTCAATTTGTTATTCTAAATAAAACTGCGTTATTTCTAGGTCACTATGGCTTATCCGGCGAAAATCAATACAAAATTATTTGGCTTTCTCAAGTTATTCAGTCGACCTTTTAAACTAAACATCAATTTTTTCTTAGTCTGGGTCTATGCTTCACGGCAGTCTAACAGTCTATATAAAACATCGGCGATGAGAAGAGCCTAGATTAACAAGATTACCGTAAAACGTGTGTCGCACTGCTCGACGATTCTTCTCAAAAATAGCCGATTCTATTCTGCAATGGTTGCCAACGCAAATAAACAAAATTTATCTATTGTTGGGATTCAAAGTAAAAGTGCCTTCGGTGATCTCTGTTTAGTGATGAGCAGTTGACGAACTTGGTTGGTAGACATCAAACCTAGCTCACACTTGATTGCGGCTTTGGCAATCAAATACAGTTTTCAGCTGGTTGTCTTAGAAAAAGCACACAAGACTGAGTTCTGCCCCGATAAAACTCGGTAGAAGATCGTATTCGTTTTAGGGGAAAACCGAACTATAATGTGTGTTTTTGAAACGGGCTGATTAGAAAGTCAATGGGACTATGAAGGCCACACTCAATTGTGAATAATATTCACTCTACATTTGAAAAAATCTTGTACTGTTCATCCGTAGTTGAAATGTCGCTGAACAAACTTGTTGATTTTCTGTAATTTGAATTGAATGAGAAGTTCCAGTTATCAGGTTTTCAAACAGACTTGACGAGCCAAGTATTGTGCCTCTTTCTAAGACGATCAGACACTCTGGATATTACTCACATGCAAATGCGGCTGAGTATTCACAACCATTAATTCGGTCGAATTTGATGAAATGTTGACGGGGTAATGGTCAATAAGGTTGCCTTATGAAAATGTGACCAGAGTCCTAGTCCCGACTATGACAAGGACATGCACTACTAACGAACTCTAACAAAACCGAAACTTGCGTATAGAGCTTTTTTACGAAAGAGACCATCTTAAGTGTCCCCATGAATGGAGAGGTTGCAATCAGTTGTGAGTGATGATCAGTTTGTATCATCTGTGACTGGTATGTTCACTTTGATAACTCTTTCTGAGTTTCCTCCCTCAGTGCCATTCATACAAACCCTTCTTTTAAATGAACGGCATACGAATGTTTGGTCTTCCGAATGTTTCAGTAGGTTGTGAACAGTTTAAAAAATAACCACTTCATCCTTTAGAACATGTCATTTTTGACACAAAATCGGGCGAATGTTAACAAGGTTTCCTACCTTATTTACATCTTTTAACCGGTTCGATATTTGTGTAACTCTCACAAACGTGATTATGCATGATTTATTATCCCTTAGGGTGTTCTGCAACGGCGTACGTTTGGCAGCTGTCATTTATCTTTGTAACACACCTCAGGCGAAGGCATTTCTCCCAGAAAATTTCTTGTGTAATCATCTGTAACGCTATAAAATTGCTCAATATTCTCCGCGCTGTTATTAATCATTCATTCTGAAAGATAAGAAGTTATCACTTACATTTTCTCTTTACACCGTTATATTTGCTCTTTTAGTAAAACCAGATCATTTAAATGATACTTTTGTTTAGATTACAGAATGGTAAAACTTGACAATCCTATTACTTCCTGACATGACACTCCGATTAGTAGCTATCCTTGCTGTTAAAATGCCATTGTCTTCCAAAATTATTTTTTCAACTCAAGATCTGAGAAATGCATCTCAATGATTAGGAGACATGGGTATCGGCAAAAACGCACTTACAAAACCTATGCACATCAGGTTGAGTCAAGTTAAGTTGAATCTCATATACCTAACAAAATAATGAATGTTATCATACAAACGACTTCGACTGAGTTAAAACTTCCTTTGCATAAATTCTGGTGTGAACAGGGTAGATGATAATAAATTCTGTAGACAAGAGAGAAGGATGCTCTTGTTTTATTATGCAAAACGCCGGCAAAATACGGATCGGTTTTAGCTCCTTAAGCTGAGATGACAAAAAAATACGTTAGAGTGAACTTCCAATAGATTCATTTGGTATGCAACAAATCTAGCTAAAAAAAATAGGAACCACGAAGGAGAACTAAGTTTTAAATTTCACCGCAAGCATTTAGACGTTTTGGTGAATAGGGGCTCATCAAAAATAAAAGCAGAATATAAACAACGACTGAATCTCAACAAAATCTAATTATATTACAAAGTGGCTAGTAAAAACAACGCCGGGCAAGATAGCTAATGCATAAGAATAGAAGCTTACTGAGATTATACACTAAATAACGGGGTGAGTGACAATAAGTTCAGTCACTGTATGTATAGAATACCAAATAAGTTGTGTGGGGGTGTTCACTTTAATCATACAGATCAACGTTTTTCCAAACCGCTACGTTATGGTCGTCAAAACCTTTTAGCGTCAGTCGCACAGATTTTGTGGATATGTTGACTGTACGGTTCGCTTCGATTTCGAAGTCATATCTGACTGAGTTAGGCGCCGACTGTAATTTCTATCGCATGTCTTATGATAAGACTGCAAATCGTTTCCATCGCTTTCACTGTATGATGTTCTATGGCCTTCTGAAGTAGTGTGCACCAACATCTCTAGACAGCTTGAGTTCACTAGCATTTTTCAACTGGGTTAGCTGTATCTATTAAAACATTAAGTTTGTTCTTTTTCTCAATCTACCAGGTCAGGTCATAACGGCACAATGTGGACAGTACACATGTGAGGTGAATTTTTGGCCACATGGAGGTCAGTCACATGTCCATCTACTCAAGTTCAAACTCTCAACACGCCGGTGGACAACCGCAAAATCGATGAAGTAATTCATATCCGGTCCTCAAAGAACCTATTGTCAACATTATCGGTTATCTTGGGATGACTGCGCCAGTTGAATAGCACGATCACAACATGCATTGAATACATAATTTTACCGTGACCAGTTTCATTCGTCTCGTGCTTCCATTTTTTTGTAAACATTAAGCAAACTGCACTTAGATTGCAAAGTTCTGGTAGCACTGACTTGTCTGCTTTAACTGATGGTTGTTGTGGACTGGAGAAGGCAATGACCAGAAACGGGGTGATCGGATCATTGTAGTGCACACTCAAAACAGGAGATGCTGGCACCAAACAAATTGAAACCCCTTAAGTGTAATGATCACTGAGATCGTGAACCACGGTTTCTCAATTTACTGTCTTAATTCTTTAAATGTATAAATGATATAAAACAAGTAGAAAAGTTAAATCCGAATTGATTAACCAATTTAATTGTAGCCTTACTTTCAACTTCATCTTGCAAGTAGATACCTACTCAGCCCCAGTACTGTTCTACGCTTGTTGGCTGTCCAAGTGAACAGTGATCGGTTTGCACAGCTGAATCATCAAACTGGCATGACTTCTAAAATATGGATGCGACCTATATGCAACCAGTCCTCATAACGTCTACTCGCATATGAAATCTTGTTGACTACATGCCTGGACTTCCATGCGAGTTGCCTGTTAAATTTTAGATTTATGTAGATGAAATAGGTTATCTAAACAGCCGTTCATTTTCATACCTGCGAGAAGTTCTTACTTGTCTTACGAATCATTAAGCCCAAATTGAATGTGCATAGATTCAGAATTGATTATTGAAGCGAGTGTTTGTGAAGAACTTATCAGTTACGTTGACTTGTGCTTAGTACAACCATCATTTAACTATTCCTCTTCCTAAGTTGATGTACGGAGTAATCTGCCATCAGTTATGAAGTCAGTTATCTGAATGTGTTAACACGGATAAGTTCATATGAATCTCTAAAATTTCAAGGACGCGTTCAAGAGCATTGAAATTCACTTGTCAGAGATATAAGACTGCATGTGGTGGTACCTTAACCGAATTATTGAGATTATAGCGAGCGCGGTGGAAGGGTTTTTTAGTTGTAAGTAGCTCGTAAAATGAATATTATAAATTGCCTGAAACTGTTGGCTTGTTGTTCCGGTCACGTATAATGTATGGACTAACGGATAACACGAACACCTCATGAACACGAAGTTTCAAATTTATTAGGGATAACGTCTTCGAGGAGACGAAGAAAAATAAATTGAATATTGTAGGTTTTTAGTTTAATTAGCTGAACAGTTTTCTGTTTAGTGTTGTTGTTGACTGACGGGGACCGGCTTCCTTTCCGGCAATAGAATCCATTGATATCTATATAATTTTCACCCAGTGCACTCTAATCCTAAATGCCATCCATCCCATACTCCCTCCTTCCATCTTTTCAGACCAATCTTTCAGGTGGTTTTCAGGTAACGAAGATGGATAAGAACTCATTCAATCATAGCAATAATTTTTAAACACGTAACTCAGGGCATTTTTTGTGAGAAGTGCTTACCAGAACATTTCTAAAATGACAATGAGCTCTACGAGTTCTGAATGTGGGCAGGTTAGTGTGATTTGAACGACGTAAGTGCTAAAACCGAACGCATTTAAAATTTGATTACCTACACCACTTTTCCATTGATGCAACGCTTACCAGCTCCCAGAAAATGTATTATGACCAACCTGCTGTTCCAGGAAAGCAACTGGCAGCTGTTCACTTCGACCGAATGAGTGTTAGTCATGTTCTGAAGTGCACAAAGTTAAGTGTGTTCCTGTGCCCACTCTTCAGATGATCATTTGATCGAAAGAAATATAATAGGTGTGTGAGATGAAAAATGTCTGACTACTTTTTGGTGTTTTGGACTTTGAATTTCTTACCCTACTTAACAGTTACAGAATGTAGGTACTTATAATTTGCATACTACTTAAAAATCCTAATTGCCATAAGTATAATAATTTTGAAGATGGTTATAAAAAAATTACATTTTCCTCGAAGTGAATACAGAGTTGATTGAAAATATTGTCGTAGTAAACCAGTTTGTTGGTGACAGTAAAATGAAGTTTACAATTGAATAATTCAATCGCGTCTGGATAACTAAACAGCGTTTTTTATCGGAACGTATTTATTTCCAACATTTGTATGATTCAAAACCAAACTAGATAAACTTACTGATTCTACATTTTATAGCCTATTCAGTGCAGCTTAAACGAAAAAAAGTATAAATAGGTTGTATAACCTGCCAGAATGAAAACTGTTCAGCCTAACTACCCATTGTTTTGTACATGAAACTTAATACCTACGACGTGCTTAGATAATGATTAACCAGTATGTGGTGTGAAAACTTCATTTCAAAATACATTCCACCGGTTGGAACAAAACTGCTTTGAAGTAACTGACGAAGTTGTCTGACATTTTAAGAACAAATAAGCGAGAGCTTGAACGTTCATTGTGACCCTTTGATTTTCAGTGTGATGTGAATATATTCACCATAACTGAACCCTGTGTTTACCACAGCTTTTTAATATTGTGCGATTCATGTTTCAACAAAATTTGCTGAAGCTTTGTAAGTACATACAACGGTCCGTTGAAATACCAATATGAGGAGTTGAATATAGTAACCGAGAAAGTCAAATGCCAGAGTCTACAGCCGTTGTCACTAACAAGGTAGCGACAACTGTACATACGGTTATTTTTGAACATACAACACAGTTTTCAACTCACGGACAGCAACAGCTTTATCAAAGGGTAGTATTTGACTACTTGACTTTGAGTACATACCATAAACTGTTGTTGTCGCGTTGGCTCCGCGTAATTGGAATATTACGTACTATGGATGAAACAAGCTCCTCCCTTCTACGTGCTGTTCAAAAGCTGAAGTTAGTCCCAGGCTTTTGTACAACAATGTTACGGAACACATAGGGGGTAAGTTTGTCGTTTGGTAACTGCAAACCTTTGGTGGATTTGCCAAAACAGATACAGAAGCACACAACACTCTAGATAAGCAGTACGTAAGTTTGCATAACCGCAAACTAATTCTGCGCACACGGCAACAGCTTAACTGAACTGCCTCTAATTTTGACGTCAAGTCGAAGATACTACTAATTCACAATTGACTCGATCCAGACTTAACATATCTTGTCGACTTGAAACAAAATTAGTGGAACCAATTATAGCAATTTTCAATCGCTGCTTGTTAGCTAACCGTCTGCCGAAAGCCTAGAAACACTTCACAGTTACACTTAACATCAAAGGTGGAAGCAGAGGTGACCCAGCAAACTATCTACCAGTAACTTTGCTTCCAGTGGTCTTTAAATTGTTAAATAGGTTACTGGATTACTCTCTCCGGGGCAGAAGTGAAAACCTTCAACACTACCAACAAGTAAACTGTCTTTTTTTCAGGGACACTCACATTTACTGCTGATCGTTCGTGACGTTTGGACAAAATCTGTTTGGTTCGCTACAAAAATCTGCCCTAGGAGCAATAGGGACAAATATTTTGAGTCTGTCCACAAATTGTCTTAAAATATTAATTGCTCGGAAGATACGTGAAAGTCAACCGGCACTGTAAGTTTCCTAACCGGTATCTTGGCCAGTTCTCATTGATTGTGCATGTCCGACCGAATATTGTTTTACTTTGTCTCAGTGTTCTTTGCTGCGATGATTACAAGCAGCAGCCTCAATAAATCTTATTCGGTTCTGTTTAACTTTTTGTAAACTGGTAAATTACTCAATACATTTATTTACTAACCAGTACAGCGATAGAAACACATAAGGCAAGTTCTTTCTGTCTCTTGTAACAACCTATGAACATCATAGTTTAATTCACTGTGTAATATCTGCTTATTATCTTTACTACTCAGGTTGGTATAGTTTTAATTTTTTTCCATGTTTCAAAAGTATGCGCCCGATTTTCTTGCTAAAAGCAGGCGTGTTCTTTTCCTAGTTCTAGCGAGGTTTTGTCATCACATACTTCACTATTTAGACAACAAATCTAAGATTACTTAATTCTAATCAATGAGTTATTGAGTGTGGAGTGATATACCAGGAAATCTGATTCAACAGATTGACCAAAGAAGTCAAACTTTCATTAAAACTGTAAATCCACCTGAACGGCTGTTAGTGAGCTCGTAACGAAAACGCTAGTTGGTATCTATCATTCATGACCAGAATATCATTGTTTGTGGCTCGATGTACTGAAGCAGTCCCAGAGCTTTGCATTTCAACAGAAAGTAACTTCTAGTGCAACACTCGTTTTGAAGGTTATGGGTCGACTTCTATTAAATGAGGTCAGTTTTCAGGCGTAACTGTAAGTGCTGAAAATGACAGAAGCAGCGTTCTGACTATTGTATGTTTTATTTTTGGACGTTTTAGACAAAATTCAACATGATTTAGCCAATTTTAATTTACTTTTAGTTTAGATTGCAAGTGTGTATCGTTACTACTTTTGAGTGATATTTTACAATGACAATCATATCCACTTTCACAGTAACTTGTGACAAATACTTCCCGTCACAAAGACGATTCAAGGAAATTTAAACTTCAACTTAAAAGTACAAGATGATAATATGTATTTTATTCAGTAGCATAGTTAAACGATATAAACAATGTAAAGACAAGAAAGTGGCTGTCATTTTTGTAGGCAGAATCTTCCCACTTCGACTGATTTATAGACAATGTCACACGTATGTCCACTAAAGTCTCCACGTTTTTATCTATATCTCACACGTGATGAAACGTCAGGGTTGATTGTAGAAATGACGGTCAAAGCCTGAAGATTGATTGTATTCTTATCGGTTGAGTCGTTTTGTTAGGTGTATAACTTTGGGCGTGCGCACGAGCATCCAGTGATCTGGTTTGGATACCTTTTGTTCCACAAATCGATAATGATTTGTATTGACCGATTGGTGTTCACTGAGAGTTGGCGAAATCTGGTTCATTTGGTCTGTTTGCGTTTAAAACTGCTTAAAGTAGCAAATTAATTCGAACTTTAGAAAGTTAGTTTACTCAATTTATATCACACTAGCGCAACAGAAATCAGTCATTATATTGCGGCAAGTGTATGGTTTATCCGGGACTCTTTGTTTTGTCAATGTGCACTTTGGAAACTTTTTGTGAAAATAACGAAGGATATTTCGCTGAAATTACTTTCTTCCACATTCATTGATACAAAATCAGAGTTATTGGACCTGAGTTTGTGTACGTAAATTGAGGACTGATGTACAGGACGGAAGTGCACGTCAAGCGAACATAAATTTTAAAATAATTGGTAATATATTCATATCTTTGTCTATGACCTACGTACGTAATCGATGAATAAATGAGACGTAGGATAACAGTCTGATGTAGTTTGCTGTTTATTTATTATCATCAGTTCTTTTGATTCAATTTTGAAAGATGTATATCCAGATTTCACTTAAAGTTTATCACTAGTTTGTATGATGAAATTTAAATGAATATCTTCCTAATATAATGCTCAAAGTATATCCACATATTATAGTCACTCAGATAAGATGTCTGCTGGTGGATAAACCCCTGAACGTCACAATGACAATAGAGGCAGATACCAGTTAAACCTTTGAGCTGTAGGACGGGACATTAACATCATATCCTGCTTAGTTAACCCTGTTTTGTTTTGCATTTCTTCATGTGTTTTTCATGGGTATTCTTAAGGAAAAGTTTGAGTTGAATTTTTGAGCTGTACGGACTTAGTTACCTGATATTCGGATGGGTCAAGTGAATATTCAGTGTACCGTGGGTCAACAAGCACAAGAAAGCAAATGTGATGTTTCAATTTTGAGTTTGTTGCATCAAACTCGTTAAAAGTTCGTGCACTATTTTAGAAATGATCATAAACATGTCTCGAGTTTAAACCTTCAGCAGCAGTGCATAAAGTTCATTCTGAAAACAACCACTAGAAAATATCTGAAAATTAAGGGTACCTACTTGTTGGGATTGCTGCATTATACCTCTGTGTATATTAAACAATTATTTAAGGGCAACACTTTGGTGAACACTTTTAACAGAATGCTCGGTGCCGCACTAATGAACTTGTACATATCATCAACCTTTTGTTGTTAGCACATTCTTCAAAGATGCTTGGATCCTCGTTTTCAGTTTGCAATTACATATGCTGATTTCATTTACAGCAGTAGAAACATCCTTTTGTTGATGGCAACGAATGTTTGTATAAGAGATGCACCAACATACCCACCAACGCTAGTCGAACCCGTCTATCACATAACAACAACTTGCCTCATGTCATAGTGCCAATACTACAGCATTATACAGTAACTGCTGAGAGGTAATATAAAATTCCACAGAACACGATGACATCAGCCACTTCAGCTTGGTTATAAACATCGTGCTCAAACCAGATCAACGTGTTTTAGCGTTTTTCAGTGAAAATGTCGATGACATTATTCCTATATAACTCACAAATTTATAACTGTGTGTAGGGTATAAAAATAATTCACGTTCTAACTCAGCCTTTCTGGTTAATTTTTGCAGGTTACGTTATATTTATTCCGTTACTTTTGAACATTGTAATGTACATCCACGAGGGTTTTCTGAGAAAGACCAGCTGTTTGAGAAAAAAAAATCATGACATTTTTTGAGGTTATACCTTACATTTAAACGGCCCTATTGGGTAGGCAAGACTAATTTTTTTCTTTCAATTTCAACATCAAATTTTAGGCGGAATGGAGAGTAATGTAGTTGCTAGATGAAAAGTGTTGGGCAGTTGTACTCAAATATTGATGTCTGTTTAAGAGTGAAGGTACTTCTGATTAGAACTTGCAAGAAGACATTCATATCAGCTTTGTGGTAGTTTGAAAGCCGCCCACGAATATGTGACCTTTAGGATACAACATTTCACTGTTTCCTACTGGTCATTTTACTAAACTCACGCCAATGCATTTTGCGTTGACTCATGCCACGTGATTTCCATACATTCAACAAGATGTTTAACCTCATGTAATATAATTTTCATACATTGTAAGTACGCATTAAGACCTATTAGAAGCATCGTATTTTATATTATTGGGTTCACCCTACCACTTGAACTCATAAACATGATCCATGAACCTAAGAAATTAAGCATCTGGATTATATTTTGTGGGTAGTATAAGTAAAATAATTGATAATCTCTTTACCATTTCTTTTCACTCCAGCTAAATTCAAAATACTTTCGAATAACTTTCGTTCAGAAACAACTGTTATGCTTAGGATCATCTTCCGTAAGACACCATTGACAGATTATGGCATACAATAACCATCCAAAATTTGGAAACAATTTGGCGAATTTAATTCATTTCGGTGCATAAGAAACGTAGAAGGAGAAAAACAAAATGTGGATCACTCCGATCTACTTTCTGGCTTATCAATATTGGATTTTGTTTTCCTAATTTGTAACAGAAATGTGATCGAATTTGGGAGTTTTAAAATACGCTGAACTTTTCAAATATGTTATATGGAGGAACAGTTCATATAAACTGCATTGTTATTTTGACTATTTACCTCATCAATTTGATTGCATACTTGTCATTTTTATCAAACAGTATTCAGTCAACTATTTTTGCAGTAAAGTACGACAGTCTGGTACCACTCTCAATGGAGCTCGTAAATTGTGTTAATTTTATTGTCAAGAATTTTAACTTCAAGCAAGCTCACATGGGACGGCCGCGAATACCAGTAATGTAATGGGCTTTCATTAGATAGGACAACAAATACTGTGTACGAAAGTTAAGCGATATTTGCTTAATTGTCATTTTCACTCGATTGTTTATTTTGTAAGAACGCTGCGCAAAATTCTTACTCAAATCAGAAATTGCCGTTATTTGTAAATAAAGCTTAGCCTTATAAACCAGCCAGTTAATATTGTATAGTTAATAATATTGGCTTCTTCATTGCTCCGTAAAAATTTGTGAAAGATTGATGCTTTTTGAATGTTTAGACAGAGGTTTACCACCAGTTCAACACTTAGTTTTTGTTTTTGATTAAACGGATCAAAGTGTACAACATACGATCGGTCGGATAATCGCTGGCTGTGTTGATACTGTCAGAATATTTCAGTTGTAGTTATGTCAAGTCCAATTTAAAAAGAACAGATTCATCGATTCCATTCCGTGAAAAATTGACAAAAGCGGCAAAAGGAAAATATGACAAAAGCCCGATTATTAGTCGAAATTTTCTTCACTTATGAAAGGTAGCATATCAAGTTCTTATGTATAGTAACACCTTGCTCAGTCGGTTTTATTTCGTTCAACAAGAGAGATCACAGGCAAATTGTTATTCATTCATTTTGTCGAAAGGTGTTCCACAAAACATTTGGACATTACTTTCTCACGATAATCTCAACCAGAAATCCGAAGAAATTCGCAGTTTTAGTATAAAGTATGAATATGTGGCTCAGTTGTTTTTACAAATTCTTTCGTTTGTTTAATAATTTACCTCAGCTTACTGCATAAGAATTTTAAAGATATGTTTTTAAACTCTACTTTAAAAAATGTACTGTAGGTTAACAAAATTTATGCGCAAATCACATTAGAATTACCTGTTGCACGGAAAAACAGTTTCAAATTTCGTATAGTGCACTGGTGCATCTTATAACAGCTCCGAGGTTCGTATGTGATGTAATTAGGGATACAGTTTATTTGAATTTAATTAGTTCTTTCTGTATTGTAAATTTTCTAGAGGTTACTGTGATGGCAAAATGAGAAAAACATCTGCGTCTCCCTCAATCAGACACTAGGTAGGCCTCTTTTGAGGAAGCCATTGGATCGATCATCTGCATAGATCATCAATCTTAGTCCGTTTTTCCAAACGTTCTATTACTTTGTGACCTCTGGCAAATTGCACAGAGGTGGACAGTTTTGTACTTTCTCGGTTGTCAGTGACAACGTACATAAAACAAACTGCTAAGGGCGTAAGTGATAAATAGCTCATTGTTTGTGCTTTACCACCGAAATTAACTACCCACGTTAGAAATGTGTCATTTAAACCTGAATAAAAATGATGTAAACAAAATCACGTAGTATTTGCTATACTTACTTTGTTAATGTACCAGACCTGCTGAAACCTCACTGCTGTGGGACAACGAAATCCTTAACGTAATAGCTAAGGCCGTAAACTTAATAAACTATAATGCTGATGACCATATAGTGATCTTGAAACACCGAAATGCTAGTCAGAGGCTTCTGCTTACTTTTAATGCACAAAGGCCCAATCATTTGTATATGTAGCTGAAGTACTCGCCTCTTCTGGTTTTGTATCAGGGACGATTTTCTTCATACCAAATCTTTTAAAAAGCGCGTAACACACACTTTCACAGTAAAATCCGGATGTGGTTTATTGTGTACGTTATTAATTTAGACAATGTCAACAGTTTTATTTGTAACACGTATCAGCAACGAAAAACTCAAAGATAACGCGGCTGTCAAACATCAGAAAAAGTGAACCTCGCTGATTTAACTGCTGACCAGTTGCTTTTAGTTTCCCGCAGTTTTGGTTGGTTGCAACTATAAGTTACCAACAGGAAAACCTTTCAGACTGCACGACTAAAAATGCTAACGAACACAAATCTAACGGTTGTCTGGCATTACGGCTGAAAATACATATGATGAACCTGTCCGGAAGGTTATGGAGGTAGTTAAAAAAAAATTTGACAAGTTTGTCAAAGTCGCTACAGTAATCAGAAATATTTTAGCTAAAATTTTAAAAAATATTGAGTCTGCTCGAAATACTAATCTGTCTGAAAAATGAACAAAATTAATAAATCCAGTTGTTGAAAGTCCGGCGAATATATCTGATGACAGTGGGTTGTGTCAGCACAACCCGCGATAGACTGGGTTGAGATACGAAGATCAGAAGGCAAATAGATTAACTGGTGAGCACTCTAGAAGCTGTTAGACCTTAACGAGATATCGTCAACATGTTGTTACCTAGAGTGATCACCAGGAAGTAAAACTCGCAGTGGCCAGACAACTTGGGAAGAAAATATGATGGCTAATTTAGTGTATGTGATGGTGAAGTTATTAATTAAGAACAGTATTTTTTTGCTTACCGAAGGTTTTGTCTAATTTAATGTTAGTTGCTAGTTTTCACCGCATTCCATCTACCTTGTTAGACTGTTTTGTATAGTTGAGTTGTGATCGTGGCTGCTAAAATAGCAAAGTAATATACTGTCGTCAACTTATTGATATAAATAAAACACAAATGAGTGATGTATATAAGGATGAGAGGAAGAAACTATCGTGAATAATGCCGCAGTTTCATGGTGTAAGGGTTGATTTACGGTTCCTCACTATAGACTGTTACAGATTATCTGAGTAGTGTTTGGATTAGGTGACACATTAAACCTATAGTTTTGATCTGTTCCAAAACTTTGACACTTAACCAAAGAACAATGTTCTAAAGTTGCTATTATAATTAAGCAAACAGCCGACAAGGCTTTTACATAATTATCTTGGATAAGCGAATTTAAGTGTGCCAAATCTATAGGAATATCACGTGTTTACTGAAAGGCGTGACAAATGGCTTGTAGCAGGTTGACTATCTAAAGAGTTGAGAGGCTTACAAAATCAGAAATTTTTCAATATTTCGAGTGCAGCTCAGAACCAGGCATTCTGACAAAAATGTAAAAGTCTTTACTTAATTAGGGACTGTATTAACAACTCTCAAACAAATTGCAGGTTTGCTACGCCTCACTGCCCATCGTTATCTGTCCGCCAAAGTTAGGCAAGCACATTCCTTCAACGAATGTTTAAAATGCCATTTTGAAAGTCGGCTTCTGGCGTCTCTGTAATTCTGTTTTATTTTTCACAGTAACTTGGTTCATCATGAAAGCGTCGGAGTTCGCATTTGATGAAACATGGTTTCCGTCATTACTGGAGAAGTAGTGAGCGTCATTGAACTGATAATGATCAAACCAGCTCTTTACGTCAAGGAAATTTTAAATTGGTCTGCAAAAATAATAAACAGTTTTATAAAGTGCTATCGTAGACATGCTTTCATCAGTCGATTGAATTAGTTCATCAGGTAGAATGTCAATAATATTTGTCCTCAGTACTGTATAATATCAAGGCAAGATTTGCTTTTCACTTCCATTTTATGAAAGCTTATAATTTTACTTCATACATTACGGTAGTGCTTTTGCCAAATTCCCAACACACCTTCAGTTTTATATGAAGGGGGGTTCTTCAACATGAGTTTACCTGAATATGATAAATTTTGGCGCACAAGTGCTAGATACACCAACATATGACGAAGGTTGTCTTGTGAAAAAAATGTTCACATTATTCATTTTCACAACGATAAAAAGACATATTCGTACAGGTAAAAACGTCAGCAAAAAAAGGCGAGCAAGAATCATGCCAGACAAACGAGGGGTTTTAAATGGGATAGAATTAGTAGATACCATTTCTTAACATAATTCTGAGTGTTCGGTGTTATGCACTCCTACGAGCATAAGTCACTCTATCATGCTTTGAAACATACGTTCTTGAAGATTTTAACTTTTGTTCTGGTTAGACAATGTAACGTCCATTTTGCTTCATAAAATCAAAGCAAACAAAATTGTTTATTCCTAATATAGGGAGTAGAACGTCATTCAACAAAGGATAGGCTCATGTGGAATCGCGACGTTTCTTGTTGAGCACCACCAACACTGTCGCAACATTCAAGGGAAGATAGGTCTTTCGGCTGGAACAACATGTAGGATTTGCTCATATTGGCGCTCGAAAGTAGTTGACAACTTCGTCCGGGCCAGAAAAGTGAGTTTTTCAACAATCATTTCAGAAAGAACCGTTAAGAAACAACGATTTAACTACATCTTTTATTACTTGTTCTAACATAGGTTATTGTTAGAAGGCACATCTCCTAACGAAACAACAGAGATGAATCACGTCATGTTGATTGATCAATCCGGCTTCGAGTTAATTGATATGTTTTAACTCACTCACTCCATTAGGCCGCGCGATCGAACGCATGTACATTATGTGAACTGTTCTCACGAGTGCACTTTCTAATGCTCCTCCTTGAAGTGATTCATCTCCCGTTGGACTTATAAATGTAGAGCCTCTGTGGTTTAATGCAACTTGCCTTGTTTTGTCCTACAAGCGCTGTTGTCGCACCTGTCCTTTTTCTTGGTTCTGGGACAGAGGTCGAGCACATTGTATCAGTTATGTAGCCCTACTGATAAAGTAACGCTGCTTTTTCTGCTTCGATGGCATTGCGACGCAACACTTGTATCAAAGATTATAGGAATTAGCGTCTAGACTTGAATACTGAATAAATAAAACAACGGGCATGCATTCGTCAATAAAAGCTGAGCAGAAAATACTGATCAACCCTTCCATGATACCTTTTTTGCTAGTATTGGATCCGTGCCCATTAATTTATAACTTTGAGCGTTCAAAATACATTTATTTTGCTGCTAATGTAAGCTAGCTTTCAAAGGATTTCCGGTATTCACTGTGTTCATGCAAAAATGCTTGTTGCATAAAAAAGTTAAATGAATAAAGATAGAAGGACAAAATCAAAAGAAAATGGTTTGTGATGACTCTGAAAGGGCAGTGAAGAGATGTATACTGATAAATTTCGACATTCTTTATATCGCCACCAATCAGAACTAACTAGGAATGCACATTTAATTTTTCGGCGTACACACACCTAGTTGTTAAAAATAATCCTCCATTGTGCCTGACTTTTAGTTTTTTTGATGCGTGAATTCGTTCCACTAATCGTGTGTGCATTTCCTGTTGCATACGGAAGTTGCAACAAGAAATGGTAGCGTTCGTTTCCCCACTTATGCGTTCCAAACTGTTCAGAACAGTTCAACCGAAGGCTACAAAATTCTGCATTCACCTGAGAATGATTGACAGCAAAAACACTATGTGACGATGGCATAACACGCTAGTAGATGTCATTCAGTTACAAGTTCAGGTTCCTTGCCCTGTGCATCATCCGAACTGTAATTAATACCTTCGACCTTAATTTCCCAATATTCGGCAGCTTAAAAATTTCTTTTTTAAAATAAAGATTCTGTTTCACTTTTTATGTGGACTTGACCTGGAGTTTTGTCTCCACACTAAATGATCACGTCGGATTTAGTATATAGTCGTCGTTCCTGCTCAAGTATTTACAAAAAGCCGGTTTAATTACACCCCTTTTGAAACGGATCATTATACAGATGTCATACACATGGATTATGTTCTACAGTAACATACGTTTCAGTTACCATTGAGCACTTTCTAAAATTATACTCCGTAGTATTAGTTTTCCGTAGAGAGCTGAGAACGATTATCAATATTGTGCAATCCATAATGGCGGCATTGTAGATGTACGCTGTATGCAACTTCATTGTCTACATTTATAGTGACGTTCAGCCAAAAGCTATTGAACGGTACCTTCGAATATATGTCCGGTTATGTTGTCTGATCTGTAACTGGTTCATAATACTTTGTTGATTTTGATTATGCTGCAATTAGTATTAGAAAATTAAACCGAATGAGATTTAAACACATACATTTTACACACAAAATAAGTGGTACATTTGTGACATTATAGTAAGCGTTCTCTCTCACTAACCTTTGAGTGTCTCCTCGGTGGGTAGCCTAAAAATCTGTCTACTTTGTGTATTCTTAAAACTTGTTGTTATCAAAAATCGCTGTCGAAACGCCGTCTTTTTTCGTTGTCCGATCAAGTTCAAACGAAAACTCTGAATTACCCCTGCCGTAGTCAGCAGAATTTGTTATGCATCAATAGTTTCGCGCGAAGATTCCCCTCTAGTGGCTTCCTTTTTAAATGGTGAATAAGATATCTAGCGACGTGATATTCTGAGTGACAGTTGATATATAGTAAAACGATACTAAAGAGTCACACGTCACATCATGCAGAGCTAGTGGGGTCATTAAAAGATATAGAGGAAATTAGTTAAGGGTCACTCTAAGAGAGCACACTTGATCAAAGTTTCAACCAGAATAGATGGCGGGAGATGGACAGGAAAACAAGTTGTTTAGAAGCACTTTTACTTGTGTTAGAGTTTAATTCGATGGTTTACAGTTAGATTAAGGGCAGCTAATCGTCTGCAAGAAATTCTTTTGTTTACACACTTCCGTGTCTAAGGTATAGATACAATAGACTCGTGTTCATAGCAAATGTGAGCGCTGTTTGAGCACTTGCTAGAAATGAAATAAATCGTTTTACACGCCTGATCAACCGCAAACTTAAAATCAGTGTCAGCAAGCTTTCCCAAAGTGTGGTTAGTGATGAGCAATTCTAAATATGTGCTGTGTCAAGCTGGTTTACGTCATTAGCTTTTTTGCGATTATTTTGATATACATCAAAATTAGCCAATATCATTACTGCCAGTGAAGTGTTATATAAACACAAAGAAGTGGGACAAAACGACAAGTCTTTTAGGTGCTAGACTATGATGCACCGACTTTTGAAAATGATACCAATCTGGACTGCGATAAATGTTTGCTTCAATACTGTATTTCGTTTTCAACCTCGTAGACCGTTCGTAAAGTTGCTTCTGTAGGTTGCATGCACAAATGTTTCGAAAAGGCTAGAATGACTTCCTCAGCTTGGTATTTGTAGAGTGTTGTTTCAAAAATCTTTTGAGGTCTGCATATAATCTTCTTGTCTCTAGTGAATATCCGATCAGGTACCAACCAACCTCGCGCGTAGATTCTTTCTGTTGTTTAGTTTGATGTACAACTCAACTTTTGTTTGTCAGTTGAAACTTTTTATTGCGTGCGTGTCTTATTTACTCAGTGTTTATCTGCTTTGTAAATATTGAGCTTCAAAAATGCTCATGTGAAGACGTTAGTTCCTCAGTGAATGTTTAGCCTCTCAGTATAACACCTCACTTTCCTTACTAATCGATTACGAACATAATACGTTGGTCCAGAGTTAAGACAAATGTTAGCTGTTCTGTTACAGACTTTAGCGAAAATGCTAACTGCTGACTTGATTTCGATTTTGTTGGTTTCACCAGAATCATCTTGCAATAATAGTAGTGACAGTTCTAAAATATCTTTTCCAGGCAGTTCCTGTGTGACTGAACGGACATTTTACAAAAACATTTAGGCGTTTGTGCAATTGCTGTGTTGTTATGGCTTTTGACTGCCAAATTAACACGTGGAAAATAGAATTTAAGAATTCAATGGGTTAAAATTGTGTTATTTGACGATATCCAATGACCAAACAAACGGCAAAGTATTCTGGTCTTATGGCAAATTTTCTGTAGGATAATAATGTTTCGTCGTAAAAATCATTGATAGTACTTGCACAGCTGACCTCAGCAACTTTGGTACTCATGTCTTTTATAATTAATTACTTATGACAACGAAACTATGAAAGAATTGCAGGACAATATGAGGCTGCAGTATTGTGTGGTATTGTTGTAACTGCATGCGTTGATACCTTGCGCGATTTTCTAAAAGAGCAACAACCTCTCGTCAGAACGCAGAAACACATTTAATCCACTATTACATCGAATGTAACGCATGGTTTAACAGATAAACGGTTCCTGTAGAACATCTCCAACTGCAAGCATTCAAATTCACCGGAGCTACTGTATCGCATAAAACTCACACTGCTGACCAATAGTGAGATGTCTATCAGAAGGGAGTAAACTTTAACAATGGTTTTTGAGGTTTCACTTCTGAAGAAATCACTTACTGGTAGTCTTTTTTTTAATCATTCGTTTAATCGAACCAAAACGTACCACTTGTCCGAGCGTCTGGTGTAAACTTTTATCTCAGCTGTTAATTGGCTACCGATTAGTGGCATGCTGTCGCTGTCCGTGGTGAGAAATCAGGTAAAAGCCACATTTTCTGCAAGCGAATTCAACTATCACCATTTCGGCTAGACCATAAACTTGGAATTACCGTTGCAAACATCTGGATGATTGTATTAGTTTGTCGTAAATATTCACGAACATTTACGAGGGTTGTCTATAATTTACTCAAAGTGGTGCAGTAGGTTTTTATTCATTCGTTACTTATACATTACCAATGTTTCATTTAACGATAAGATGGATAGAAAACATAATCTAGGGATAAAAGTCATTTATAACAATTGGAGTGACACTTATAAGAGATTTCCTGATTGTAACCAGAGCAGCATGACGTCTACCATGTTGCAGTGGAACCTGCTGTGTTATTGGTCGTTTCTTAGTGACTAACCAGTGTATCTTTCTGAAGTGTTCTGTACAGATCCCATATAATTGACAGGAATAACTACCTTATTTCAGGACAGTCCTTTGTGTCACAAAGATCGAGGAAAAATATTTTTTTCAACAAAGCTCACAAATCGTTTGCACATCCAACATTTACTATGATCGGGCATAAATTAATCGGAAACAAACATCGTCCACTTGGGACATATAGGTTTACGGCAGATCTTTGTAGGCTGTATAAGGCGTTGAGTTCTATAAACTGAGCACTGCAAATATATTCCAATATATGATTCAAACAGAACTAGGCAATATATTGAAATGTTTGAAATGTTTGATTAAACGGCATATTAGAAAAACGAGATAACGTTTAAGAGCACATCCAGAGAACAGTAGCTTTCAATGAATCCCTTTTTGGCCTTTGGTGAACCAACTACTATAGTCCACCAAGGTTATCAGAACTTTGGAACTTGTTCAACAGTCATTGTCACCAGTTGCTTGTTAACCACTTTATTTACTAATAAACTTTACTGAGTAAGAGAATTTTTATTGTGCTACACAACAGAATGTGAAATTTATGATGGAAGATCGGAGGATAACTGTGGTGACAGATGGAAACATTCTGTTCGTTTACCAAAAAGCCCTGTTTGTGATCTCTTAGATTCGTTTGTAATTAGTAGACATCTGTGATTTTTTGTGCACATGGATTCAATTTGCAACTTTTCCTGCCTATTTAATTCTCCTCTTTATAAGACAGAAGATTGCGTCGGTTTTTTGATGAGATTCTACATAACAACATGCCATAAATAAAAATTATGCAAAACTTGTTCGCGATCTATCTTAAATTTATTTCAAATAAGTTTAGGAATTGGAGTAAAATAAGATAACAGTGATAACTTAATAAAATTCCGTCATGACATAATTTGCTATCGAAACTCATCAACAGTGACCTGATACTTGAAGGTCAGCGAACAGGAACACATCTCAATTATATGAAGTCCTGAAATTACAAGTATGGGAATATCTTGGCCTCAGCTTTGACCTGACCGACCATAATTTTATTAGGTGTCATGCTTTAGGAGCATAGGGGGAAACTTTATGTTTTACATATATATAGTTAGTTTAAAAATGCCGCTGCAAAGATGAACATTTCGTTTGGACAATTTATGTATTAGAATGTCCAAACACGCTAAAAGCAATTAACCCACTCGGTTCAGCGTAATTAATGTGCAATACCTCTTGATGGAATAAAGGTCTGTACATCATATCCTTCGCAGACACTTCGTACTTAACTCGTTAATGTTTGATAACGAAACGTTGTTGCATTTGAGCAAATTCCTAATTCGTACGTTTAGAACTTGTCATTGAACTTTGGCAGGACATATATCGACTGTTTATTAAACATAGTGAGCTCTATTGGGTTGTGAGCTTTTATGTAAGCCTGACGACAGTTTAACGTCAACAACAAAATATCATAAGCGAATTAAGTAAAATCCATGACCCGAACTTACAAATAAGTAGAATCTACGAACAAGTTAGCCTCCACACACTATCTGTGCTATAACATTATAAATGCTATGTAAGCTCACAAGCGAACGGTTTGATAAACCTGCTTGTTCAGATTCGTTTAATTAACAGATTATTGTTTGATTAATTGTAAAAATATTAGATAAACTTTCAGGTTACTCAGCCATAAACAAATACTCCGTCACTTTCAAACAACTCCAACTGATTTGTGAATAAACGGGGAGCTCATTTGATTGAATGGGTCAGGAAGAAATACTCAAGTTAGTGTTTTCGCGTTTTTATATCAACAACTGTTATGTAGGAAGTAGTTATCAGGCCTATTTCGACTGAGTATTTCTAAAATTAAAAAACTTTCCAGCTTATTCTGAAGAGAGTTGAAACATCCTAAACACCACACTGAATAAAGAAATGATTTATCCACATAGTATAACCCACTTTAATAGCATATAAACATAGGCAGTTTGGACTAACTTTTCAGCTGAAATGCTGTTTTGAAAACCAACTGCTACTTAAAACAGTGAGTCTTGAGTTGGTGCTTAGCAGCCGTGAAAACTCTGTCCACTACTGCTTGAATGCTGGTTTCTGGAATCTCCATCGAATGAAAGAAGACGTTCAAGTATATCTTTCTCCCCCGCCCAATAACATGGTTTCACTGAATTGGCTGATTGTTCCAACGCAAGTTTCTTACAACTTAATATATGCAGATATCTGATAGTTCATCCTAAAATATGGGTAATAATTTTTCTACATGCTATGTTTCATTTGTTAAATATTTATAAAATCATGCTCCAGTTTGAATTGATTTTATCATGTACGCAATTCTTTGCTAACGTCCAAAAAACGACGTTTCACGTTTGAAATCATTTTCATACGTGTTTAATCTTATCCTCTGTTTAGTGAGTGCATGCTTACTCCCCTCCTAGTTATATTGCTCCCACGTTATTACCCTTGAACTTCTAACCAAAGATTTTCACTTATTTATGGATTCATAAAACATTTGTCTAGCTGTGAAGACATTCCGCATCATGGTATCATTATCTCTTCGGTGATTCAATGTCGGTCGCTTGTTTTTAAAACTCTCAGATTTTGATAATTCTTTCATTATTTTGACCTTTGCAGATATGTACGCACATCATCAATCAAGCCTCAATTTAAATCAATGCGTGGTTGTACCCGTGCAAATTGTTCTACAGTTTTCCCTGACTTAGGAAGTTTTCTTAATATTCTCGATAATTTTGCAACAGAAATCACCGTAAAGTTCACTTACTAACTTTCTTTAATATTCTGTTTTTTGAAGTTGTGTATGTATCAGTGCTAAATATTTGTCCATCAAGTTCCACGAACAGTATACTGAGTTTACTTAATATGAACTAGATCACACGTTCGAAGTCGCTGCTTGTGAAAACCATTGGGACAAAATTGAAGTGAGTTATCACAAATTGTAGTCTGTGGGAATGCGACAACTGCGATCACTCATGAGTGACGACCAATTCCAGCAAAATCAGAATCCCTTGCTACACACCGGTGAACTAATTGTAGAGCTACGGCTAGGAAAACTAAAACACACTGAGTCTCGGAGGAAAAAATCCTAAATGATTTCACGCTAATACCTTTTTAAAAGTACACTGGTATATTGAACGTCTACAATGAAAACCTAACTTAGTTGTCTGCATCTAAACCAAACAGCTTTTGCCGGAAGAATCTAAGGGCATTCCAGATTCTAGCTTATAAATTCATGCAGACGGCTAGTCAACCGTGAGCAGACAGCCATGGATCGAAAAGGACTGAACGATTCGGGTTCAGTTTTTCAACACCAAGTTTCACATATTGCGGTGACTTTACAGGCACAAACTCTCAGAATGTTTTACTCATTGTAGAGCTCACATTTCAACTCCTTGGACACCGTTCACTTGATTTATAGTTTTCAGAGCTGTATCATATCGGCACATGATCGAACTCCATTTAAAACCGCAATTACCTTGGCTGCTACCCTAACATACACCGTTAGGTCACCAGCTGACGTTACTTTCTGTCCTTCTGTATTTATGAGACGCGATCGTGTCAAACTGGGAGTTCGGTTGGACTCTAAACAATGTCAGAATTAGGATACTTAATCATCGCACTTACTGAGATAAGAAGGCATGCCAACAGTTTGGTTACCTACTCATCCCAGAGTTTGTGTTATTCTCATCATCACAATGCTTCAACACAGCAACAGTCTGAACGTCATTGTTTTATAGCTCCTCTTTTTTCAGCTTTCTACAAATGTTTTCTTAACATCAAAACAATGTCGAATAAATCCCATTTTTTTGCCATTGCAAAGGCCGGAAAAAAGGCATTCCAACTTCCACTTATTTTGTCGATGTGCGAACATGCATGAACACGTTAATCTTCCTTTACTGTTCAAAGTAAAATATGTAAGTATGCATTTGCACGTGCACTTAGGTGAATCCCACATTCCCTAGACCCCGCGTGATATTTTTAATTGCGCACTGTTAACTAATAACAAACATGAGAACAATTGCCACAGTCTCTGGTAACAGTTGCTAGTAATATACGGAAGTTTCTCGAAAAATCTCGTGGTCATGATGTATTTTCAACATCATAACCAGCTCATGTATTACAAGACAGATTCGAGCAGATTTGTGTAACAACTAGTTATTAAAGTCATGGAAAATTCCACAGAATTGAAAGATTACTTAGTGGAAGGTCTCAAAACAATGCCAAATAATTTTACTGTTGTTATCTAAATACTTTAAGTCTAAGGCTAGTATTCATCTCTTCTTACCTATACGACTACCTTGTCAAAATAACATATCCAGGGTACATCCAGTGTTGTAAGGCGCTCGATCGCTCAAGATTGCAAAAACGTTTGAATGATAAGATGAAACATTAAACGTCTCATTAAGCATACTAAGCTTGAAGTATTGTGCAAGTGTCACTTCGAGGCACGCCCGTATTTGCCGCATTAACGTTTTTTGACTTATTCGATACACTGATTCACGAAAAGCACTTACTTGCGAAGGTATTCTTGTATTTTTAACAAGGTGCAACCAATCTTTTACGCGAAATGTGATTTACTGAATAATGAAAATGAAACAGAGGTCCAAATGAAACACGTTTACGAAAGATTTTTGGCTTTCATCTGAATTAGCACAAATGACTAGTGAGGATTTCTCAGTTGCAACTAGTGTTCTGCAAGCTGCGCTAAGAATCCACTCCATCAGATCAAAGTTGAATCCAGTTATCTATGCGTTCCACTGTCATATTTACTTCAAGGTGAATGATTACTCCATCCGGATTTTCTAAGCAATTCACGCTGGAATCTACCACCACCACCACTATTAAACATTGAAACTATGTTATGAGTGAGGTGGTTGGCTGAAGTTTACCTATAGTCCAACCACTGTGGAATATCCGATTAATTGTTCAAGTATACGCGTAAAATCTCCGAGGTATTTATTTGGCACACTGCCGGATCTGCACATTCTACCACCTTCTGGTTTCAAGATTGCTAGGAGATTGTCAGGTTTAACGCGCCAAATATGTCATAACTCTTATCAGTAATACACGAAAAAAACGTCCCTGTATTGTTTATGTCATACAGAAAAATCGAAACGGAGAACATTCCGCAACATAATTAAAAGTCCACCATGGTATTTTTTCCTACGAGTTTCGCTGGTAAGGACCAATAGTTGTAGTCGTCATTAGAACCCTCATCCAGTAGGCTGATCTATTCTTGACATATAATTTTCTCGCAGTTCTTGTTAACTACGAGAAGAACTGTTTCCTAAAGGTAGCTTATAACATTGCCGTAAGGGTATGTAAGTTAAAACTATTGTTACCTTGGAAGGAGACTATGCTTCACATGTTTCCAGTTGAGTTTAAGGTTTAATCATGTATTAGTTATTTCATTACACATTCCCTGAGACAGAAGCGGCAAATTGGTGTTGTTGGACATGTTATTTAAGGCGACCATCACGCTGGCAACTGACCCCACTTTACATAACTGTCAACGTCTTAATAACAGAAGTCTGTTCTGCAACTTACCATGAAAGCTCGGATTGTTAATTGCCCGATATGGCTGATCAATTCACGACAGCAGTTTTAAATGTATGGTGTGTATTCAGAAGTCACCTATCAAAATGTTACTCATCAACGCATATCTCAATCTCTCTAAGATTGTGCAAAGAACATAATCGTCCACAGTAAGGTTTAAACTTTAATAAATATATCAAATTTCTACTGAAATGTCTAGAAGAAGCAAGACTGTTCAACTTAAAATGCATGGAATCTACATAAGATTTGTCCGTTTTCCTTTCTTTGTATGCAATCGAGGGAGAATCGTGGAGATTTTCTGTGGTTCTTGATGAATTGCCGAGCGAAGGTGTAACGTTTTTTTTTTAAAGGTTTATTTGTTGCATTGGGCGCAAATCAGCAGAGTGCGCGATTGGTTCATTTGGAAAGACATTTTGATACCATATACCAGTAGACGTCGGTCCTTTAGAAGAATACGCCGATCACGCTTCTATATCCACCCTAGCTTAGTTGTCTCCAATAAGCTTAAATACATTTGCTTTAAGGTCGGTCCAAGACTTTTTTACATTCACTAGTAGTTTAACCGTTATTCTTGAAAAAAGTAAAAATACCGAACTCAAAAGGCAGACTTACTAGACTCTCGTATCTACTCTTCTAATGTTATGTTTTCGTTGCTTTTGTTGGTTTCTTTCAAAGACGGGCTCAAATATGACGTCATATATCGTTTTTAGATTTTGGTGTAATATAACCACATAAATTAACATTCGCCATCAGTTTTCCAAATTACGCTCATACGAAAATATGTAAGGCACGTGACTTTGACTGGTCGGATACCAACAGCACGAACTGCTGTTGCAAAGCTGTCTGCAAACTAATGAATATTGTGAGATGCATACGTACGTAAAGATTCATTCTGACTCTCACATTCACGTGGAGACCGGGTCAGATTTGTTTATTTATTCAGTGATAATGAGTCACAAAACAAGACAAACAATCCAATTTAGACCATTTTACAGACATAGGGTTTATTTCTAAGTATGTTTATTCAGCTTTGAATTAAAACTTTTCTGTGAGTTTATACAGTTACATAAGCTAAACGCGGTTGCAACAAAGCCAAACAAGTCCTACACATCAGTGAATATCTTATAGGATCGGATAGATCACATTCAGCCTCAGCTCATACTTTGTTAGCTGTGAGAGCGCTTATTCTACATTAAATTTGGCACTAAAGATTAACTGATGTCATTACTTCTCTAGCTAGTTGCATAAACCTACAAGCAACCAAGTTACCGTTCAAATTTTAGATTGTAACTTAACAGAGGTTGGAAGGGAAAAAGTGTTACAGAAGCAGGCACTCCATACCTGGAAAATAATAACCATATATATGAAACGGACTGTTTCAGACAAGCTTTCTTCATGATCAATCAATTGTTATAAGTTTTAAAATTTCTAAACAATGTGAAGCTGAATTTTCAGCAAATGCTTCACTAGAACATTCAGAATAATTTCATTTATCAGCCTTATGTCGTTCCGAGTATAAAAAGTCGCTAACAGAGATGTACGGCCTACCAACCTGTTGCTGATATATGTAGTAGTAGCGTTATTATTTTTGCAGTGAGTAAAAACATCATGCCTTATTGTGTATACATTTATAGGTACTTTTGCAATATGAGGTAACTTTGGAATAGATGTTGCATTAGAAAACTGCTAAAAGAATCCCACTTCATTCCAACCACTATCGACGCGGTGTTTGAAAGGGCAACTGATTCATTTTACACTTGTATTTATTTATGTAGGGCGTCAAACTTGAGACAAGTGTCAGACCGTGTCGGTATCGCGTGTTGAGCTACGTAGACCGGAAGACCAGAGCAACGGTAGTCTAGGAGGAACTAAACGGTCTCTACTTATTAGAAAATAATAATGTCTGTATAGAAAAACATCAGTGTTTATAATTGTTATTGGGCAGCAAGCGTTTTGCATTCTGTCTGGCCCGTTCGTTGTTACGTTCACATGTTTTTAACCTTGGTATGAGCTCGAAAAAGCTGTTTTAGATCTGTTTTAATCACCGCTTCTGACAAACGGATTCGGTGTGGCAGCTGGGTTCAGCCAGCCAGAGCTCACGTACAGCTTCATTTGCAACTATTTGTGCGTGAGCTTATACTGGCTGAACGCTTTCCAGTTTGGAAACCTTTACTGGCTAGTCTCATCATACTAGGGACTTTAGGAGGTCCGCTACACGATTAACAAATAAAGCTGGACACTGTTTGTTACTCAGTTCAACTGTCAAACAGTCAAATATTTATGGACGTTTATCTCTCACTTCACTGTACTCGGTCATTTTGTGTGATCTTCATCACTGTGCTACGCCTATTCCTTCTGATCCCGTTGTGACTAACAAAAGACATTTTTTCTAAACTCTCAATGCTCCATTAGATTGCTTGCATTTTAAACTACTGGATTAATATATTACATGATTGTATTCTGAAGACAACTGTAAAAAGGCTCATGTCTCTTTTAATGCATCGACGTCGATGAACGAAGATGACGTTAAGTTGTAAGCAACGTTGGAACCTAACTGCACTTTTAAACTGTTCCACGTAGACATTAAAAGCTTTGGGTAAAAAACAATAAGTCTGGGTTATATTTTTGAACTCTACAACTGTAACGTGCTATATTTTGCAATATAGTTAGAAGGTTTTAGTTAAAATTGGATCTTCTTTATAACACATTGCTTGAGTTTAAACTACATGTTGAACCCTACAGTATTTCCAGTTTTTGATGTACTCTTTTTTAAATGACTGGATGAAATTGGAAACATGCACCGACAAAGATTATTTGCCCTCTGATATTGTTAAAGTGAACAATGTTACACATTTCTCAGGCGAAGACTACCGGTCTCGATTGCTCAAGTGTTTCACTGTCGTAAAATTGCGACCTTTCAGCAGAATAATTAACCTTCGTCTCTATCAGTGAGCTTTGCGATCAAATCAATTTCTAACGTTTTTTGTGTAGTCGCTGAATAAAAATGTTAACTCCAAGTCACTGTATTGAAGCTTTTAATGGACTGCTGTTCCCACAGCACTCCATTTTTCTCATTTTCGTAAGGATGGCGTTCACAACAAGGAGGCCAAAACGCTTCATTCTTCAGGACCAGCTAATATAAACACATTTCCTACTGATCATTTCAAACATGAACAAATCAATACAATCACAGCCATCCAGGTGACCTCTAGCATGATTTTTGTTTCCAACTATTATCTAACGGTTTGAAAGTTTTAAAATGCAATTTCATTGCGATTGAATTTATAATCGGTCAGAAGGGTTTACGGTAAACATCTTCATGTGAGACGGGTTAGTTCAATAAAAACTGGTACGGTAGTTTTGACCAATATATCCAGCAGTGCTGTCTACAACTAGAGTACTAACGACCATGATAGACTTCAGAGGATTGCCACACTTCTTATATCGCGAAACGAGCATAAGTTACAGGATTTTTGTTTTCGACAGTAGGGAGCACACTCGGAACGACATTTTTGTGGACAAGCAAGAGTGAAAACTAAACTAAACTGTCCTAAACATGTTTGTGGGCGAAGAAATTAAAAGTTGTGCTTCTTTGGGCGTATATCTGAAGCTCTACAAAAGCAAATAAAACCAACTCGCTAGGAAACAGCACAGAAGTGGAGCCCACCATCAGCCACAATCTTGGTTGGCAGCATCCGAAACGGATTAGTCTGTCACAGTGACCGAAGCCAAAGGACGCCTGCGCTTTAAACAATCACCCCAAGTGGCTTGCGCTGCACCACTTGCAGTTCCACTCACATACCACGTATTCGGTGTAAACCCGAAGGAATAAGACCAGTAGGTGTGTGAGTGAGGCCTTTGTGTCCAGCCGCCCAATACTGGTTAGCCAATTGAATTGCTAGCACAAAAAGGAAACCCTTATCTCTCGGAAAATAAACAGTGAGAGGGACTGCAATGACAAGATCTGTACTAGGAAGAAAGATATGTAAACTGTAATACAAGAAGCATTTAAGTATACGAATGCATGCTATTGCATTCAAGAGACGACAAAGTTGAAAAACAAAACTCAAAGTTGAACTACGAAAATATCAGATAGACGACTCATCATTCAATACACCAGCAAAGCCCAAGAAAAGAGTAGATAGAAGATCGCAGACACCTAAGTTGCAGAAAAGAGGAGCAGATTAGTTGCCAAACGACCATGGTTTTGGTCGATGCAATCATTAACAAAAACAGAACGTATATGCTGATATGACCTACCTGAGCCTAGTGTACTCGTTGTCTCTTCGCCGATGGTGCACTATGAGTACGTTGGTGACCTACTAATCCCAAACGGCCAGCGCATTCGCGGCCGCACACATCGCAACGCCATATAGCCATGTCACTACGACCTATAGCACCGATGGTTCCCTTGCGTACCGCGCGCTTTCGTTTTCGGCCGCGCAATAACTGCTCGTTGAACTCGCGGACGCCCGTACGAATTGCATTCCTCCAAGCAGTCCGGTTCAACGCTAAGTCTTCCCAACATCTAAAACGTGAAAGACTTACCAGCACAGCATCCTGATATCTCAACTTTTGGCCACCGGGACTTCGCTTATCTGATCTCAGTTGTCCATATAGCACCTGCTTCGGGATACGGTCATCGCCCATCCGACGGACGTGACCCAGCCAACGAAGCTGATTCAACATCAGCAAGGCTTCCATCTCGTTCATGTCTGCTCGCCGCAGTACCTCAGTGTTCGGAAACATGTCCGACCACCGTCTTAGACATTCCAAATGAAAGTGGCTCAGATAGCACACGTTCCGCTGATACAATGTTCACGTTTCACTGCCATACAGCACTATAGACAGCACCATTTAGCGGTAGACGAAGAGCTTAGTGCTCGGCTTCAGACTGTGATTTTTCCAAACACGTCTTTCAAGACGTCCGAAAGCGGTACTGGCCTTTGCCACACGAGCTCTCAACTCGCGGTCCACGGACAGATCGGTGGACAGATTGCTGCCCAAGTGGCAAAAATTTGTGCAGCTGCTGACAACATCTGCATTGACACGGATTTGAGGTGAAGATACACAGACAGCACCTCCGCCCAGAGAAGGCAGCAAGGGCGAACTACTTCGATTGGCTGCGGCTTTCACTACCACGGCATCCAAGTTTGGATTGGATATCAACAAAGGTAAGATATTTTTTTTCTTTCAGCCACAATCTTACATTTCAGTACACAGACAACTGTAGACTACTTAACATATACGAGGAGGTCAAGCATCACTTTCATCAGGCTTTTGCGACTACGTAGATTATGTACGCATTTAACATAAACCACAGATTCACTTAAACAGTTTACTGAAAATTACGGATGTTGAGTACATAACAGTCTACCTGGGGAGATTGAATCCACTGGCACACGTACCCACCACAAGACACTTTCGTCGGTGCCCAGAGGTTCGCGGTTTCTTGAGATACATGACACGCGAAGACAATTGGCCAAGAGAGGTGGAAAGTTTGCATGAACAACTTTGTGCACACATAGCCCTTGGCTTGGACAGTAGTCACATTGACAGGTCTAAAATGAGCTTGACAATTCTTGTAGTTGTAACAGAAAGCTCCAACCGGTTTACTTTGATGACCACTGTTAACCAAGTAAGATCCAGTTGTGCGAATAATTAGCTGCCTTAAACTTCTCCGAAACCAGCTTTAGAGATGTTCATGGGCTTTTTCTGACGGCCGCCTGGTGATTTTCTGAACACAACCAGTTTTGACTGCAACATAAGAAGGAAAACATTGAATGGTTAAGAACACCCGGACAAACAATCCTTTAGGTGCGGTATAGATAACTGAAAAATATTGCGCCACAAGGTTAGCACTCTCGACTGCATTTGAAAGTTGACAATTAAGATTCCGGTTGGCATAGGATAGAACAAGGTTTTTACTTTTCTGTGGGTTCAGTTTAACACATTATTTTCGGTTGCTTATCTCTAACCGGGGATCACTGGGTTATCCATTTGAGCTCACCATGTTACAAGATTGCTCATTTTAGTTCTGGAAGATATTTTAGCTCTTTTTGCTATGCATTAGATCATCTTCCACTTATACCTTAATGGCACAGTGCTACAAAACAGCCAAGAAGCGTTATCGTCTTTTGTCATTAATCGCTCCATTTACTCCACAGAGCGTGACATAATTTGAAAAAGTTAATCTGTTTTCCTTTCCTAATTTGACTTTGCACGTATCGTTGTGATGCGTACGGTCGAAATCTGATAACCATCTCATTATCATTGCTGCAGGTTATCGGATAAGATATAAACACATGTAGCGTTTGGAGAAACAGGCGCTATCAGCCACCTGACGTACCCCAGTTGTACCTCACATGGACACAGCTGTCTGTAAGGAGCTAGCTTAATAGAGAACTTGCTGCAACATCTTCTATCTCTACAGAATTATACTTTAAACATTCTGGACAGAAAAAGATAGTACCTCTTATATCTTGTCAGTTGGAATGTCTATGCCGAGTTGACTGATCTTAGTGAACCCACTAGTGTCTGGCATTCCGAAACACACCAAACATTCTACCCTCCAGTGATAGACTGCGATCCGCCCAACATCCGTACCTTCGATGACCCGTTTATCTTGTTCTAGTTTTTATGGTTACTATGCACATATCCTGCACAAATTATTTCCTAATAATTTCATATGATTTCGGAGGGAAACGAAATACAAACAACTTTGATCAACGTCTCATCCTTCAGCACTGCCATAATATTGAACGAAATATTATATCTCAGTTATGTGTGACCAAGATGATGTCGTCTGGACTACTTACAGGAGAACAACAAAGAAGCGAACGGGTTTTGCTTTTCGTTTTTGATCCTTAAGCTAATTGCAACGCAAGGAGTATGAAAACGTTAATCAGAGTAAGTAACACAACCTGTTGCCAGAGACCTCGGATTGTGAGTTTGCGGGTACTTACACAAAAGCTGGTCCAGATTGTGAGTTGGATTGCTTGTGGGCCAGAAAAGTTTGTGTCCACGCGAGCTTCTTCAGAACTCAGAGGTCTCGTTTGCACCATCGGATGTTGGTGGTGTCGGCAATATTCAACCTTCGGACTCTCACAATCTGACAGCGATTTCTTGGCAGCCAGTAGACAATCTGACTAACTGGCTGGTAGTAGAGGATCGAACTGGTAACTGGATCAGATAGGTTACCGGTCTTCTCTCTCGTCTGGAATATCCCCACCTGATGAGTTGAAACCTCTCGAAAAGCGTTCGTTTGCAGACAGGTATCCAGAATCGTTGTAAACTTGTCCGCATTCATCTAGACGAGCAGACTTTCAGCTGATACCACCTAACGCCTAAGTGACTGCATGAAGGATTATGTTTTGGAAACGCTGTTTTACGAAAGGAGGCAAACCTACCGGAAACGACAGTCGGTTATTGCTGCATTTCGCTAATGACTCAGATGGCTGTGGGTATGAAGTACAAATGTGGCGATGAAATGATGTAGTGCCGCCGAACACTACAATGCTGCAGTATTTGTCGAACGCCAACCAACGATGTTTGTTTAGACGGAGAATATTGAAAATCTTCCAATATTCTTAAAATTTATTTTGAGACGTTTAGCAGAAGTTCATATTTCTGCAGACGTGACTACAGTCAATACTACCTGTTTTGTCACTGCTGTTTTTATCAACCTAGCCGTGAAAAAATATTACTTTCATAAATGTTTTATTAAGACATTTGTGACAATGAGATCAACGAGAAATATATTGTGTTCTTTGGCAGACGTTTTGGTTTTCCGCAAATGATGCGATTTCTCTCTCTGAGGATTGCAGAAATCTCGTCAAAGGCATCACAAGCTTATGTAACGAGAAGCCAACCTTATCGATGGTAGGTTTTATGGGGAACATTCATCTTATTTGGTCCCCGTGGTCTACAGTTCTCTAGGTCAAGATAGATTTTCATGCCGATCAATATTCTTACTAATGAAATTGGCTTGCTAAGTACAACTGCCCAATTCAAACTTATTACACATCATTGTTTTTTAATATCCTCTTACTTATTATTGCTTCACATCCTCTCATCAACCTGAGATTTTGCGTGACTTCATTCCAGCATAATGATTGTAGCCTTCACTTGATAACAGATTTTCGAATGTTGCGTCTCTCTCAAAATTAGATCATGAGCTTCATTTTGTTGTCGTTTTGCGATCTCGATCGTTTTTGCCACCTTTGTTGTCAGTTTATCGAAGGCTGACATGACTTCGAAACTAAATTTGTATGCTATCAGTCGTTATTAAATCACACGTTCTGGTTACTTTGAATCTTCTGCTGTCAGGTAATTTTCAGCTGAAAATATTGCCTGATCATATGAGGAACAGTACACGATATTGACGACTAAGGTTAATGCCTTTTCCTAACACGTGGTTCTTGAACCGGAATGACATGCATCAAATTGTACACGATACAGTTCATCTGAAAACACAATACTTCTCACATATTTACATACTCGAGTTGATTTATTTTGGTTTGACCTCGATCGTTCTATGTCTAACTGACTCTCCTTTTTCAATACCGCATAAGACGCAAGATGAACCAAAAGGTCTCCTCTTTATGCAGCAACTGGCACTATCCCAACGGAAGATCCACAATTGGTAAAATTCCGAGGAAATCGTCTTTAAGACATGATAATGCTGTCATTGTGTTTCACTTCTACCAAACAAACTATTCCACACTATTTGCAGACGACCGAATTTGTTTGACTGCACACTTAGTTTAACGAAGCACGAGACAAATTAAGGGTATTTCGGTTCGCAGCAACGTGCAAGCAATTATTTTTTCTATAAACTAACAAGCAGGAAATGATGTTTATTTTTTCATCAACTAGTATTTTTTGCAAATTTCAGTCCACTTGTGTGTGAAGTATAGTAAAATGAAAGTCTGTGAGGATTGGACTTTTTTGCTACTCTAATTGTATTTTCAGTTGCAATTGTGTCGGTACGTGTATAGCAGTGTTTTATTGATTTCATTGTTGCCTATTTTAGAAGTGAATCTACAGAATTAAGAAACATCCACATAACCATTTGCAAATGGTCTTTTTGAAAAACTACTGTTGAAGAAAGTGCTATCTTCTGCTAGAAAGTTTTCTTCATTTCTGCTGTAACAGTACTCCAGACTACGACTGGCCAGTATTTTTATCCAAATACACAGTGAAGACGGTGTGAATAGACTCTACACGCCCACACTGAGCTACAACCAAATCGTGTAAGTGACATCTTCAGCACTGGACCATCTGCCACACTGAAGGAGTTCAGGTCCATCAAGCCTGCTCCAGAGTTATTACAGTCAGACCTCACAAGCCTTGTCTGTGAGCCTAAAAACACTTCATACAAACCCCTCACCTACCCTGGTCAATTATTCCGTAACCACTTGAAACTCGAGCAAGCATGAGCCACTTGACACCAACGAAAGCATGTCTGGTGACAAGCACGTGTGGCCGTGTCACACATTCACCAACACTCCCGCTCCCCTCCAGTAAGAAACAATCCGTACCACCTCTGTGATGTTAATTAACCTAGTTAGTTTGTTATAATTTTCATATGTTACTCTGACAGGCTAGTAGATTTTTCACGAGAATTTCACTTACTGATCTCATCACTGACACCTCGAAGCGTTGCGTTTTTCCCATGTCTGGGAAAAGAATCTCAAACCCTAAGTTTCTTGAGGGTACTTCATCTGGGACCATACATTTTACTCCCATGGCAAAAGTGTTAATTTTAAACTGTTGACTTGTGCAGTAAATAAACGTTGTAATAAATGTACTTTTAAAATTGTGTGGAAATTGCGGTTGATGTGCTCGTTTTATTTATAGACCATATTCTCCTAAATCACTATTTAGTTTATGTGGTCTGTCTACACAGTCAAGAAAAGAAACTATGAAGAGAGTTGGACGTACTTCAAGAGACAGACAAAATGTTCAAAACTGATTGACTAGATGTGTAAAACCAGACGAGTCGTGCTCCAACTTTCCTACGCCTGTTTGTCTTGTACGTCTGTTTGTCTAAGATGTGTGGTTGTGTGCCTGTCACTGCGGTGTGTCGTCTCAACGATTTACACTTGCTGTTCGGGATTTTGTAGATATCTGTAGTGTTTGAAACGGTCTCCATTTACGTTGGTATTTACCTCTTGAAGTACCGTGCGGTGTATTTTGAGTCATTCTGACACAGCTTATCTTACTGCACAAAATCTGTTTGATAAATACGTATTTATGTTATATGAGTGATTAAAGCAGTTCCCTGGGTTGACCAGCAAATATGTGTTGCCGTTGAATGAACCCCGATTGATCTTCTGTAGCGGATGTTCTTAGTTAACAGCTATTTGGATATATTATGAGTGAATTTGTCGCATGAATTCAGAAAATTGATGCTTTTTGAAATATTCCACTTGGTAATTTATTTGTTTATCGGTCTAAACTAGATAAACACAGTTGCTGAACTATCATTTTCTACGCCCTTTCACCCTGTGACACAATTCAGTGAGCATCATACGTCTAAGAAATGCTGATATCTGACCTGATAACAACTCAGCTACAGATTGTTCAAGTGAACATTGTAATTAGGGTTAACTCTTTCTGATTCTATCATTTGAAAGACAGGTAAGCCTGCACCAATCTGTGGAATGATTAACCAAATTAGGCGTACAAAATCTATATCATTTTAAAAGCGCGTGGCTATAAACTATGCACCAGATACTATGTTAAAATAGCTCTAATCAGTTATATACTGGTATCATAAACTTGCTATCGATAACCTGGCGTAACTGTTCTCAGCAATTTTTGTTCTGTGTTAAGCTATAATAAAACCGAACTCAAGCTTGCTGTACATATTACATCTACGGAATGAAGTAACAAACTAGACGAAGCTTACGTTTGAAAGTTAATGGCAAATCAGTTTGACTCAAAGTCCTGGGGGTACAAAATAGATCATATTTAATCACTAACTAATTGACTCAAAAAGGTCAAAGCGACTAGTTGCCCGTGGAATTTGCCCTGTTTTTTAAACAAACTTAAGCATATCTTGCCGCTTGTCGTGCTCCTGACAAGTTGACAGATTTGATTTATTGAGAAACAATGTATTCTGACAACACGGCTACCTTGATTGCAACTATGTTATGCACATTGTTAGCTACATTCCCTCCGTTCTTTCCATCCAATCTAGATATCTGATCAATTGTGTTATGTCTCTCAGTTTGTTGCTCATCGTTGCAAAACCAAAGAGCAGTTACATGTTAGCGTTTGCTGAGAATGCGTGACCAGAACGCAATTCAGATGAAACTGTGATGCTTCGCATCTTATCTTCCTTTTTTTAAAACCTTGCAATAAATCTCTGCTAATTTTAACCATCCAGATCTAATTATCAGCTTATATTCATCGGGAAAATAGTAGGGGAAACTAATTTTAATAATGGCACCGACTGAATTTGTTTATATTTGTATGAAAATACCGCAAAATGGTGAGAAGTTTCTGGGACAGATTTACAAGTGACAAACATCGAAACAATGGGAAAGTGACACAAGAAATAAGGCTGTCTTGTTGGTGACAGAAGGACTACGTGCTGTCGATTTGCCCCAAAAGTAAAGTACCGAACATTGACTCAGTCAGTTAGGTCGTAGGAAACTAAGCACATTCTTTTTTTAGGAATATTGTAAAAAACATACTTATCAAATTTCTCGAATCAATAACAGCATCGCCAATGGGTTTACTTACATTTGTGCTTGGTTTCTGTGATAAAAGTATTGTAAACTATTTAGAACACGTTTACCTTTCATTAGAGCTCCTCAGTAGCGCATATACTTGCCATGACCGAGACTAAAACTCCGGCCACACATTCACGAGGCGACCGTGTTGACCACTGCACCATTTACCTCACATTAGACAGGACCGAATTATCATATGTGAACGCTCAACCACTTTCGCTTGTGAGCAATGATCAGAATGTTCGAGCACCTCTATAGCAGACACAATAACTGTCTTGTTAACGCCAATCGATGACCTCTGGATTAGAAATGCTCTCCAAGTTTAAAGCAGAAAAACCAATAACCTGCTGAGCGGTATCTTGACTATTGATGAGTAGTAGGGGATGTTGGTATTTATATGGATTGAACATCACCCGCAATTGGTCACAGCTGTCGCATTCCCATAAACGTTATTATCGCCCCCCTCAAATGAGAACGAAACTCCAGTCCAATGCTTCCTTTCGAATGCGGACGGGTGGAAATTTTACGGGAATGCGACGGATACATTCAATTGTGTATGATGTTCTATCTATATGAAGACCGAAATCCCCTACCCATCAGCACCACATTTACCGTTAATACATACTTAATTAGACATGTATGTGGACCCTTTAAAATCAAATTTGATCAAATTTGCTTCCTGTTAAGTATACGAAACCCGAGGCTGTCGTCATTTACGAAAGCTATACCAGTCAAGAAGAATCGACCAGTTCTGCATAGATGTTGCTGGCGTATTCATCATCGTTGTCATGGAACTGAGTTCATAAGTGTACGCCATATGCAATTGCTGTTCTTTTTGTTCTGCGCCATGTTCTCTGTATAATCAGTAGTTTTACGCATACGACAGAGGAGAGCAAACGAAGTTTCAACATCTTGCGATATTTGCCTTTCATCATGTGTTGAGGATTGATATTGATTATCAACCATAACCAGCTTTGAATTAGTGTGTACTCTGGACCACCTTCACTGTCGAATCACTACGAGTGATTGCACAATTTATGTATGCACTGAAATATTGGTTACATAGTAAATTCCCCTATCGATGAGAATTGTCATACTTTCTTACCAAAAAGTTGAGACTCCTTCAGACTTTGCTCAATTCTGCTGTTTCTTATTTAGTTCACATTTATTACGCAAAGTGGCATCTCAAAAGCTGGCAGCCTTCATATATATCTACTCTATCTTACTCGGACCTCATATTTCTAGGTTTATAACGATTCTTGCGGCCAGTCTGTGTTGATCGATAGTTCGATAGATTTCTTTATTCCCAGCCCTCTTGAGAGGAACAAAGTGAAGACAAAAGTTATGTGATGTTCCACTTATTCACTATCAGGGAAATCTGATCAAAAACTGCATGCTACATAAAGTTCCACATTATGGAAGTGAGGACAACAGGGATTAGGCAAAAAAGCTGTGCGGAAAAGGTGGACAGCAAACGATGACTAATGATGAATTATGGGGTCTAATGAACACCAAGTTGGTCACATCACCAAAGCGACATATTTTAAAACCCTCGATTTTTCAGGGGTATTTTAAAATAGCTTTAAGCAGATTTACTAAAATTTTACTAAAATTTTTACTACAGATTTACTAAAACTGAAGATTTCCACTTAACTCAAAAGACCAAATAGCGGGGTTGTTGATTGGAATCGTCAAGACATTTATTGTGTTTACTTTTGAAGGAATTGGTAGTCCGAGTATCAATCAAGGTCGAACGTGGTTGAATGTTTGTGCACAACATTCGACCACACTAATATAAGACCAATGGTGCAGTGGTCAAAACGGCTGCCTTGGAAGAGCATGGTCAAATTTTAAGAGATGGTTGTGATAAGGATATGTACTACAGACAAGCCCCAACAAGTATCTTAACTCGGATGTAGTGTTTCTGTTCTACGCGTGATGGCAGAATAGTCTATGGAAATGTAATCGCTTCTATCAATTGCGAAGAATGTTTAAGTTAACCTAACCACATTCGTAAGTCTTGCGACAACGTTCTGAACGTATATTCAGAGATCATCCCATTGGTTACGTCATTTCGTTGTTTGATTTGTAAGTCCTCGTGATTCTGCACTCTAACCTTCTGTCGTACACGTTTGAAATCCTCTCCTAAAAAACCTAGGACAATAGGTTTATTAAAGTTGGCTGAATGAAACTGCTTCGACTCTAAACCAGTCCCACAAACTTTGTTTCCCAACTGTACAATTGTCCCGTTTTGTTGCATGATAACATATACGATCGACTAGTTTTTATTCTGAAACTACATGAATTCCAAATACCAATTACCGGTCTATAGTGATAAAAATCATAGTTCCCTGACAGTTCGCATGACCATATATAGATTTTGGTTGTAATCAAGGTAAACTCTTTGTACGGAATTTTTTGGAAGTAGCTATTTAGTGATGAAATTGCAGCGCGTAGTTACAAAGCAATCCGTTGAAATACCACCAATTACAGACGGTGGTAGGTCGTTTATCGTTTTCCTTCTAGGAATAACTGTCTTGGTCAAATCAACTGTTGGTACTTTAGAGTAATTTTTTAATGAGTTTTTCTTTATACGGTTACTCCTTTAGTCTCATTTTCATCTGACTGATGTGACTCGCAGTAGCCATATTGTCATTTAAACATGTGTACAGGTTAAATTGTAACGTGTCCCTTCAGAGTAACAAAACAAAGTGGTTCTCTTTCAACAGTACAATTTGTGGAATCTTACTGTCCCGGACAAAATTATTGAAACACAAACCTGTTTTGTGTGTCAAGAAAGCTCGTTAAGCTATGGGAGAGCTTATTCGTACCACAGGAATACTCTTAGTGTGAAACTGTTGATCGTGCATGGCTGATTGTATCTGACTTCGGAATGCATTGTTCTGCTTTGGTGATATTTCCGTTGGAATTTGTGTCCTCAGGTTCGGCAACAGCGTCCAGTAAAACATCGCGACAGAGATGAAAGTTGGGAACTCATAAAACCCTAATATCGGCGATACTTACAATTAATTTTGGTTCAACGTCAGAGCGTTTATCCTTAAATGATACACCAAGAGATTAGTTTTTTAGGATGGAGTACTAACCAACGTTCAAAAGTTTGTGTGCTGTTGTAAACTTATATCTGGTTTGACTTGGTGTTCGCGGTTGCTGGGACTCAACCCTCAGGAATCATGTTCCTTTTGTTAGGTGAACAAGATGATTGACATTACGCGAACCGGTCACGGTTTTTAAACGGATTTCATAATCTAAATGGTTCTGTTGGTGACGTCCATTTTTTCGGAAAAGAGAAATGGAATATAAGCACTATATTCGATTTGCTGTGGCATTATGTCAAGATAGACACTTTTAAAAATGCACGAGGAATATATGAATAATTTTAACTCATCTGAAGAAGTTTTAACCAGCGAATGCAAATATTGTACGCAGAACTTCTCGTTGAACGGTTTTTTGTTAAAACTCTGAATCACATGAATGGAAACTCACCTGGATGAAAACCTTGAAGTCAGTCAACAAGCTGCTACATATTCCGGAATCAGACCTTGGAAAACTGAGGTGTACGATGATTCAGTGATGTATCTTTTATCCAAACACACACACTTTGCTACGTCGTGAGTGTGTAGTCACTTTCCGAATGAGGATCGTTTCTTTAAATTGATGTTTTATAATACACATATAATACGAACGAAAGATTTAACAGAAATCCAATAAATACTTTTTAACCAAATCAGAATTAACGGTTTATATATTCAACGGATAAATAATTTTTCGACTCAGTCTATCAAAACTTTTTTGCTCTTTATTGCCCTACTAGGTCAGAAGAATGGGGTTCAGTTGAAACAGGAGGCCGTAGCGCGTAACACTTTGAATGAGGTTTACGGCAACGTGGTTGTTTCATTCCTAACATAAAAACAATTAAAATGCAATTCTTTTTGTGGTCACAATAGGTCATCCCGTTTGAGCTTACAAACACTCTAGGCAATAAGAAATGTTAGCTGAATAGGTCAATTGCCCACTTTAAAGCTTCACCATCGAACAGCTCTAGTTACCATGTTGCGAAGCTGACTGACTGCCAAGTCTGTGTTCAGCCTGTCTTTCGAAGATGAAATGCTTGTCTTCCACAGAATAGGGCATGCGCAAACCTCATCCGGCTACATTTTAAAATTCGTGTGCCGCACGACGAGGTGCGTCATTAGGTGGTTTGTAAAACATCCCTTGTGTTTTCTGGTGGACAACCTATCAAATCAATTGCCATTACATAACCTAGTCCCTGCTAAACACTGATTACCAGAACAGCATCAAAAATGTTTTGTTTTGGTAGCACACCCACACCATCTGAAAAACATTAGAACCAAATGACTGATCGACACTTCTCTCTGTAACACCATTCAGATTCATTGAAAGAACATCAGAAGAATCTAACGACTGCTTTGCGCCCGGCTGTAACATTGTCGTATCCATGGTCAAAACCTCGATCCTCATTTGGTAATGTACTAACTGGGCCCAGATCACACTTTTTTTATGGTTCAGCATAGGGTGGTTGAGAGTTTTGTTTTCATGCTTATATATTTAAGCAGCTCTGTTATTTCCTATAGTATTTTTAGGGGGTGGAAATGCTAACCACGGTAGTAATATTTAAAGTTTTGGATGCAAAACACCAGTGAACATGTAGTTTTCTCGGCTGTGAAAAATTATGGCTATTATTTTAACACCCAACATTCTGCAAACTTTTTTGAAATTCCTTCAGAAAAAATAAACCGGATGTTAATTTATCATTTTCAGTGATCATCTGTCCTTGAACAAACTACCTAACAAGAATATTTCTGTACAGTTTATAGGTAGTTAATGATATCGAATTTGGTTGGCTACAGCACACAGGAAACTGCCCATACCCTCTGCGATAACATTGGAAACATAGCATATAGGCAATCTCGGCCACATAGTATGGCTGCCGTTATTCCTATATACTGAGCCATGGACCAACTTTTATGTGATTACCAAAAAGCACGTTATGTTTCAAGAGTGATGGTATACTCTGTTCATTAAGTGTTACATTGTATACTCTGAGGGGTAAACTTAAGTGGTAAATTCTCACAAATAGCTCCGAGGTTATCTTACGTTTGCCATCGGAATAAGCAACGGTCGAACACACATAGTAGGTCTGCCTGTGTTTTACTTTATCCTGATTACAAGAGAGATCACGTGCGAAATGAAACCTGGTGCAAATGTACCACAGATTGTTGTTACAATACTTTCACCAAACAGATGTCTTGTAAAATTGCAATGCCGGCTTGTAGGTCAAAGAATTCTAGAAATTAATGATTAGCCCAAAGTTTTGACGTTTCAAAATACGTCTATTTACGTTCCTCGAGGTCAGTCAAAGTTTACCATTGATATTCGGCAGTAAAATCATTTTCAAGTTTAAAATCACCCATAACTGATCGCAACCGTCGCATTCTTATAGACTTCCTAGTCGGCCCCATCCAAAAATAAACACCAGACTGGAGTTTCGCTCTCATTAGAGCTCGTCAGTAGCGCATATACTTGTCACGGCCGGGACTAGAACTCCGGCCACGCTTTCATGAGGCAACCGTGTTTACTACTGCACCATTGACCCCACATTAGGCACGACCGAATTATCACATGTGAACGCTTAACCACTTCTCCTTGTGAACAATTACTGCTTATCTATAAATGTATGTCAAAAATAACCAATCTCTGCGTAATACCAAACTAAGATTATGGATTTATTCTAGTTGAGAGTGTCAAGATTGCGACGAAATAAGCTTGGTGTCCAGAGGTGACGGTCACGAAACCAATCGGAAGGTAGTTCTACAAGAAGCTAAGTAGAAAAAGATAACTTTAAATGTGCCGTTCAAAAATCACTGGCATCTGACTGCTTCATACATCGGCATATTTAGAATGATTTGTCTTTTTCAACTCACGCAGAACATTGCTTCAAAACTAGAAACATCTTTACACATTCACACAGAGATTTTTATGCATTCCCTATTCGGTACCCATGTTTCTTCTTGCATGATTCAATGTATTCAAAATAAAAATACTTTTTCATGTCGCCTAAGCAAGAGTTGAAGTTAGGGTTGGCATTTCGAGAAGCATTTTGTTGTTCCGTTTGAGAAGTGATTCAGTGTGTCGCAAATTTAGGTCCAATTCTGTAAAAACCCTTACCATTTCACATAGGATTTGAAATTTGGTGGACAGGCTAGTTGATCTCAAAACGAACGTTGCGCTTTTAGGTATACAGAACAATTGATTTTAATTAATTTTTTCATAAAATTACTAATCGATCACAGAGCGTTTTACCGAAAGTAAACGGCGGGAGAAGTTAATATTATCAGTTGACTTTACAGCCCTGATCCAATGTAGGCTGGTCGTGAATGGTGATTTAGCTGCTCAAACGGTAGAGCATATCCCGGGCGAATTTGAGGTTAGAAGGAACCGCTTTAAAGGATAGGTTTGGAGGCCAGCCGAATGATACTTTTACGTCAGAATAGTTTTTAATGTATGGCCAATACGGCCGATATTAATGTTTATCCAGACCAGCTGTAAGTAAGCATAAAATATCTTAACCCCTCTTTGATCCAACGTTCATAAATATTCACCAGTGTTCCCTTAGCAAGAGCGTTAACGGTTAGAATCTCACTGATACGACCCACTTCCATACACAAATCACAAGGCAAGTTATTTTTTTTCTGGACACTTCATACAGAAATGCGAGGGGGAGTCAAAGAGTAATGCCATTTTATTTCGGGCAGGTATAATCACCAACACCGGAACATGTATTATACATCAAAATAAAGCTGGTCCTCTGTGGATCACATCCCTACTTCTCAACATAGTCATCGTTACGCTCAATAGCAACGTTCCACCTTTGAATGGGCGCATGTATCCCTGCCTTGTAAAATTTTGTTGTCTGTTCGTTGAGCCACTTCTTCACTGTGGTTTTCACTTCCTCGTCACTGGAATAACGTTTGCCTCTCAAACCTTCTTTCATGAGGCCGAAGAGGTGATAATCTGAAGGCGCTAAATCTGGTGCGCATGGAGGATGCCGTAAAGTTGTCCACCCGAATGAGGCGATTGCCTCCCTTTACTTGATGCTTGTGTGTGCTCGAACATTGTCTTGCCGAAGGAGGACTTTGCGAATTGGCAAATCGGGTCTCACTCGTTGGATTCTTGCTCTGAGCCTCGTCAGGGTCTCGATGTAGGCGTCAGAGTTTACTGTTTCTCCTCTAGGCAAGAAATCAAGCAGAATGACACCTTGAGCATCCTAAAAGGCAGTCGCCATGATTTTCCCAGCTGACTTTTGCGTCTTGAACCTTTTTGGTTGCGGTGATGATGAGTGGCGCCATTCCACTGACTGCCTCTTTGATTCGGTTCATAATGATGAACCCATGTTTCATCACCTGTTACGAGCCTTTGAAAGAAGGTGTTGTCTCTTTGACTTTGCTCAAGAAGTTCAGTGCAGGCAGTGACCCTCTCAGTCTTGCTTTCGGTAGTCAGCTCTCTCGGCACCCAGCAGGCACACACTTTTGAAAAGCCAAGTGACTGGACTATGTTGTAAGCACTTCAATGGCTCACTCCTAGGTTTTCTGCCAAATCATCAAGAGTTATACGCCTGTCTTCTCTGATCAGAGCATCTGCTTTTGCTTCAGTGGCAGGATTGACAGACGCGGATGGACGGCCAGAACGGGGTTTATCGGCTACGCTCATAGTTCCCACCCTTTCATTCTTCAAACGACGAACCCACCTGCATACTTTGCTATAATCTACAGTATTGTCCTCAGACACATTTGTTAATCGTCTGTGAATGTTCACGGGGGTTTCCCCCTCAGCAACAAGGAATTTAATCACTGCTCTTTATTTTTGACGCAAATCTACGGGGGCAGCCATTTTGAATTTTTCTTGTGAGTCTAAAAACATGAAAAGTAAGAAACAAACTATTACATAACGTAAATGATATAATCATTTATAACTGGAATAAAATTCAGGTAATTTGATGAAAAACTTCACCAGAATTAAAAACATTGGCATTACTTTTTGACTCCCCCTCGTAGCTTTATTAGAATTAAAATTGAAAATGCTTTCAAGATAGGAAGTGAACCTCTTTTGAATATTGCGAGTCCAGTCCTTTGCCTATATGCGGGACTGATAGTCTTACGAATAAGAACTGCGGAGAATAACATCAAAAATGTTTGTTAAAAGGTCGTTCACAGTATTTTTAAGCGTTGGAGGTTTACAAGGGCTACACGCGTCATGATGGGGAAGTTTTTGTGATTAATTTTGTAAAATGTGTATTTTTACAAGCTTCAAGCTACACGAATGCAAACAATATAAACTGAATTGCATACGTCCAGACCAGGTGATTATTGATTAGTCAAACAGAAATGGTCTGAAATGTCCAGTTAGCTAGGAGACTTATTAAACCATAGTTATCGCGGATATATGCAATCGGCTTGTTGCGAATAGCTGAATTGTCCATAAACTTGAGGAACAAACACGGACGGTTTAACTGGCAGTGAGTTATGAATGCACTATTTTTAAGTCCTACAACAACAATCTTAACTGCGGCAAACTGGCTACGCATTCCAGCGCGGTTTGTCAGGGAGTGATGTTTTAAAAATTCGGAATAAAAATTTAAGACCTCTACAAGATCATCAGTTCTAGGCCACAAACACAAGTGTATGCAAATTTGTTAAAACGAATAGTACCGATAGTGAATGCGTGTGTGTTCTTTAACAGTATAACCACATACTCGTCAACATCTTTCATTAATTGTTCCTTTTCGCATCACACTGAGTAAGCAGACCAAACATAGACGGTTTATGAACACATTCATGTGTACGTGGAACTTTCCATAAACTACTGAAGAGAATGGCAAAGAGGTTCGCGATATCTGTTCCGTGTCTAGTTCGAAGTTGGGGTTAGGAGGTTGAAGAGGACTGACGTCGGTCTTACAAAAGTCTGACATCATTGGAAAGGCTATATAGACTTAAAAGTTGCAGATATGACTGCTGGCGTAAGGATCCAGAGAACGAATGATCCTTCCTGTCCAACAATTTCATTCGCCGCATAAGAAATTATAAATGTTACGCAGCTTGACTTGAGCATATCTCTGAATACGGCTGACAATCTCCGTTATCATTGCGGATATCAGCAACGTGAAGGTTCTCCAAGTTGACATCCGATATATGACGAATATAAACTCACTTCCAAATTTTGATAGTACAGTTCGTGCAGAAGAACTTTCTTTAATTGGTCCTTCCCTGATAATGACAAAACACAGAATGGTTGTCCGTTTTTCTACTGAGGATTCCCCAGAAGACAAAGATTAGTTTACTTTTGTTTTCGGCTCACGAGAAGAACACGACCAGTATTGTTATATTTCTTCTTTGCTAACCGGTTGTGTGAAAATGCTATTGTGTGCTCAGACTACAAAATGCCTAAGGCAAAGCTTATTCTTAGTTTGTGGCCTCTACTGTGATTTTGATTTTTAGATGTGCCACATTCTGGATTGTGAATAAATCCACTACAATCCGTTTGCTCTTGATCAGGACTTGAGTTTCCATTAAGCACCTTCTCGAAACAAGCTTTATGTTTAACCAGTAAAACATTTTTAATCAAAAAGACTGGAAACTTTGGCCAGAAAATGACTGAACGGTCTTTTTATGGTAAACTATCAAACCAGTTTTAAGGACTCTACTCGAAATGGAATGTCATATTGTGTAAATAATCTAAATCAAATAAAAGTAGCCATTTGTTTGTAACGTGAGTTATTTAAGTACCTTATTAATGTAATGTTACCTTCCCTACTGAGCTCACATAAAGAATTTCACGACAGGTTACAATGAACCTAAGAAGGTTTCAAAACCCTGATATCATGGTATATCGATCTGATATTGGGAATAGCCTAAATAGGTTATGTAAGTCGCTTTATTATGGCAACTTTCCCGGATTAGTTGTTCTATGATATTCGTCTCGTTTCATTGCCAACAATCTTCTCTGAATACTTCATCTACTTGGCGTATGACACTTTTCTATATTATTATTTACAAATACATTGAGAATAACATGACTTCATGAAAGACCCGTTTTCAACAGTTTAACCCCCTTGAATGGTTTTGTTAAAGGCGTTATAAGCAAAATCACTTTAACGAAAGAACACAGAGTAAAAGGGCAATCACCACGGTTAAGTTAATGTGCTTTATCTGTAGTGGTTGCTCTAACAGAGTTTTGATGAATTCAAGGTGAAGATGATGCTGTGGATACGAGAAGTCTGTATTCAATATTATCGAATAACCAGAGACGGAACGAACAGAGGTCTGCTATTAGTACGGTAGATACATGTGTACTGAGTTTGAGTAGCTGAATTTTCGAAAAGCGTTATACCACACACTGGGAACAAATTTTTATGAATCTTCAGTACTTAATCACAACGAAGTTTATGATCCTCCGACAGCGTACTCGGGAGAACAGCTGAAATTGTCATCAGCTTTTCATTAGTCTTGTTTCTGTTAATAATATTATAATTCACATCAAAGAAAGCTCACCCATGCCGTCGTGATTTAACCAGTACTTCTGTTCTTCACGTTGTCCAAATAGTCCGGTCCATGTAATTCGTGGATAAAATAATGATAGCAATTTGACGGTTTGCTGTTGACAGGTATTCCATGGAAAAACGTTTGTGATATCCAGTGTGTGAAGCCAAAGATAACTTCTGACCAGACAGATTAGTGAACATTAGTTAAATTTTAACTAGTTAATTGCACTGGCCTCCCATCTCGCACCAAATGTATACTACGGAATTTGTTCCATCTGGTGGCCATATGTAAATGGATAAGTGAAAGTGTGGCTGCCTTGAAAAGCGATGTAAGTGGTTGCTTGCTGTCCGAAAATCACCCAAAAGTAAAATAAAAACATCATGAAGGACACCGAAGGTTTTACTCCAGTTTGCTTTAACTATACCGATTATTGTGCACCTGCTGTTAATTTGAACAGCCTTTTGCGAACGCTTACAAGTGGGATGAGAGGTATTACTGACCGCTCCCATGTTAGTTTTGATTAGGTCAGTTGTTCCGGTTTGCAAAAACAGATCTATTGGTACATTGTTTATTATACTCTATATTTGTTTGTCACTTTTTCTATCCCAACCACTTATATGATCGGTGCACTGGCTTGGCAGCGACAATTAAGTGTCCTGAATTTAAACTAGATATAAAGCCTTTAAAAAGTACAGCCTGGTGATATCAATAAATTCGATTACCAACACTGTCAATGTTAGACATTTATCCAACCATAAAAAGTGAATATCTCAGACTTCCTCTGGCTTGGCCAAGTAGTCACATCTACACATTGCAGCGATACATGAATAAAAGCTTTGGTCATTACAGGTGAGTCCAGTCCACCCTGAGGGGCAGTAGAGTGGTTGTTTAAAATCAGTTGCATTTTTCGGGTTGTTCTCATGACTGAGGAGCAAAACGGTTCACAGCTGCAGACTTATTAAGGGTGAATGAGCTAGCCAGGGCATTCTCAAACGGAAAATGTCCTATGATAAAGAACTATGGCTGATGGTTATCACCTACGTAATATTGAACAAAAATTCGACAGGAATATCTTTTTATCAGAAATCTTCTGTCGACGCTGGACTCCCACAGTGAATTTCGTCAACTTTTTAGCTGTTTATTTCTAAAAAGCTCACTAACGAGTCTTAACTCCGTCTGATTTTGAAAGACAAAATGGTGACCAGAGATGTCATTTAAGTGCTTCTTAGCAAACATCGTCTGGTGCAAACAACCGAGAGATACGAGAGTCAAACAACTCTTTTACGGATTTTTATGTACACTGTACACTCCGTCATCTGTTTTAAGAAACCAAGCCTGCGTGGAATACCACAATAGATAAAGGCTGAAGCTTTTGGGGGTGGCAATCACCAAGAACTGTCTCAGAAAGTTATTTTTGGAAACGTGCGTTTGGAGATGGTAAAGCAATTTCTACACTCCTCCATTGGTGCAAACTTAAAATCGGCTTCTGAAAATGGCATGTTATTGATTTTCTTCTAAGATATGCGTGGACAAGAAAACTAAATTTTGGTCATACTGAAGGAACATCATGTTTAATTTAAAGATTTAAGTAAGTCAGTCTGATTTTTGTTAGAAAAGTATAGTGTATGACACACTAAACCGAGTTCTTTGACTAAGACGTTGTCTACCATTCAAGTAGATATAACAAAGAAATTACTTGAAAAAATGTCTTCTTTTATCATTTATAAGCCTTTTAGACAGGTGGATTTTTTGATGATCCACATTCTTGTAAGTCATCTGAATGAACGGTTAGGCTAACACACATAAAACTGTTGTTGTTGGATGCAAGAATTAGTAACCTAGCGTAGAACATCGCTACAAAAACCAATAATCTATAGACTCAACATATTAGATTGGAGCCTTCTGTATAACAGAACACAATGTACCTCGTTAGGGCCAGCCTGACTATATCGTCATAAGCTACCATTGAGGCCACTCAGCCAAAAACTTGTTTATACGAGGGTAATCATATAGACACAGTTTAGGCTAAAATTACTGTACAACATTTAGACGGAAAACTAGCGAAGATGCCTTCTTGGGTGCACTCAGGAGGCATTGATAAATAAACTGCCTAGATCACAACTTAATCGAGATCCGTACGAAACCTACTGTAACAGTTTGGTAGTTGTGTGAGTTTGTTGCCGTAAACACCCACTGCAGAAATGGCAGAAATAAACAGTTGGGGACCATTCGTTTCCGAATCTTAGGTAAAACGTATTTCATGATTAGGTTTGTTTAAGTTGGCATCCGTTTGGCAGACATCTTTAGTTTTGCGACTTACGACTCTACTGACAATTCGCATCCGAACATCTGATTGCACTTCCGACAGTCAGATGTTTCGGTTTGCGTAAGCAGTTGCTTCTTTAGGTTTGTCCCGCTTTTCATTTGGTGTCAGCTGGTGATTGACTAAAAACTGCAATGACCATGTTAACTAAATTTACCAAATCTTTGCTAACTTGACAGGAAGTGATCCGAGACCAAAGCAGTATACTACCGGTGCAATGACATTCATCCAAAATCAACTGAACGACAGTTTACGTTCGCCCAACGTAAATTGTATTCCGTAATTTGGAAATTTGTTTTCAATTAAACTCCCCGCAGTTCACAATGAAGCTAGTTCCGTCTTGAAGACTTTCTGAGGGCTAAGCCAAATTCTTCAGATCAGTTTGTGTTTGGAGTGTCGGTTATGTTTCAGTCAGTCTTCCTTGCCGTTTTCTATTACAAGTGCTCTATTCGAAATGTTTATAATACATTTACTCTCGTGAAATTAGGTAACGTTTTAGTGAACGTTTCCTGGAATTTTAAGGTGGGCACTCGGTCTGGTGGTTAGCTGATACACATTTATTGCACAAAAGACATTGCTTTAGCTTACTTTTCATACAAGTCATACGGAGATCTGGGGCAATCTTTCGAGATGTGAAGGTAGTCTATACTGATTTCGGTTTACGATTTATAAATACACCGGTTGTTACTTGATTTGGCTGGTCGTAAACTGACACCATGTTATAGGCTGCTGGGCTGATACTAATGATCTTTTTTCTGATGCAACAACCTTGACCAATTAGCACTTGATGTTGTAAAGCGTGCGTGCCACATTCACCACATTCCATCTTCTTTGGTAATATTAAACTACTTCGTTATATATTTACGCTAAATATTACTTCATTTGTGGACGCACAGTATTCCAGCAAAATTTCCCGGGAGACATCCACAAGAATAATATATATAATCTCTGGGTTTTTCATAACGGTCGTCTACATCAGTTAGGCTACAGTACAAGCGATGTCACAGTCAACTTGAACGCTGTTCTGCACCCCATTTCAAAAAAAGTCCGAAAAGCAATAAAAGTACAAATTGTTAGTTGTTTCAAAAAAACGGTTTGTATTCCGAGAATACACCCATTGATTGTTCACTGTTATATGCAGTAGGCTGCAATTGAAAAACCACATGGAATCCAAACGCTACCGTGGTTTACTGGGTGTCATCGGATGGGGGTTCTGGCCAGGTTGGGAGCAACGCAGCCATTTGTACCGATGGTTCAGTAAATTCTAATACATAGATGTGTCACCTAACCAATAACTTCCATAACCGTAGCATAGACCATCCCCTTTAAGAATGTGCAACTTGTTACTGTCAGTAGCACCAACAGCTCCACAATAATGAAGACGCAGAATGAGAGTAATTTCAATGAAGGCCTCGCTTGAAGTATGTAACAACTGGTTTTCACTATTGGTGCAACCGCATTGGTTAGCGCCCTAGTATGGAGTGGTTTTCAGTACAGTAAGACCTCTATATACTTCTACCGTACAGCTGGAAACGTACAATATTGTCTGACAGACTTGACCACTGCAACGTTGAAGATTAAGTTCTATGACACTTGCGATTCTTGTTATGAGCTTGAAGTTTCTTAGTGTGTGTTCAAAAAAGTACTGCTTACTTGCCCAATGATTTTAGGGAATGCAGAATGACATACAGGAAATCCAATACACGCTTCCGCTACCACGATCACATAACAATAATAAAAATCTTACATCGAGCCAGTTAAAACTAGGGATAGCACACTGTCTCGTCAAACAGCTGCATTGTTTTCTTTGTACTCTATTTTGCTCAACATTTGACCAACCGTATTGACTTAAGTGACCTTAATTCCAAAATATTTTATTCAGTGAGAATCTCTTTTCCAAATATTGTAACGTCTGACTACGACTAAATTAAAGTTGGGTTACTCGTCTACTTTTTCCGAAAGGACATTGTCTGCCACAACAAAACTTAATATGCGAATGCACCCAACCTGTTTTAAAAATAATTGCAGCCCACCTAGAATTATCCGGATAAGGTGGCTGCCTGCCAACAGATGGCTGTCGACAGTGTTAGAGGATTACGTTGGCTCAAAACTTTTGACTGATTTCTTCTCGGTTAAGTCAGTTCTTGAATCGATCTTTGCAACTTCAAAAGCCTTGTACGTGCTGCAATTAAACGAGGCAAATTATGATGGTTTTAACGGGGCCTTTTCTTTTTTATGTTTAACGGACTTCCGAGTCCCAATACGAAACGGCTATGAACAGATCACCAACGTTGGCTAGAGTGGGTAGTAGCTGAGATGGAGTGTTTTTAAATTGTGTAGTTTACAGAGTTTGGTTTGTATGACGTTATACCCATTTCATTATCGGACGCATTCACACTACCAGTGAACAGTTGATTTAGTGTGTAGCTTTGAGTATTCAGGATGTGGGAGATTGGTGAATTCTCGTCTTCAGTAATTGTACAAACATGTAAAAACTGTGAAGGAACGACCTTCGGCTAAGCAACATAATGCGATATTGTCTTCTTTTCGTTGCATTTTTTGGTTGTTTGTTCTTGTTGTCATTTGATCAGCCACTGTGATGCTTGCTTCCTTCTACTCACTGACCATTTAGTTGGATGGATAAATGTAGACCTCAGTCCACCATTCGTTACTGATAATATGTGGTCGTGACCACGTTTGCTGCTCATGACATTGGCCTAGAGGATTCGTTGAATTACAGGTTTTATCAAGTTAACTGGAAAATACCAAGTATCCCAAAAATGTTTAGCATTTGGTGTCTATTCTAGTTAACCTATCTAGATTGTTTGCATCAGATGTGTCCATCAATAGTCAAGCAGACAAAAGTCCACGAATGGCTTCACAGCCCATTTGGGTCAGTGGACTGTTTTCTCTCAATGACAACCGTTAATTTAGTTTACAACATTTCGCTTGTAGACAGTTATAAACTTTTGTATTTTTTATTTTGCCAGAACACGCAAATTACATAGTAACATTATTTTTTGCTTTATCAGAATCCAGATGTTTCTATGTGTGTATGGGTGTGTGCGAGAAAGCGGTTCAGTTTCTCAACTGTTCAAAATAACGTGTGTCAGATTTTAAAGTAAACAGTCTGATGAATCGCAGTTTAGAAAAAATGCACTTCAAAATGACAATTCATCCATTCTTTTTAGAACAAAAAGAAATGGACTGAATTCTACTTTTCTTAGTCTGGTTATTGAAATCTTTTTCTGTCATGGTCAGAAGTTAAACTCCGGTCTACGTAGTTAACAGTCAATCCATTTATCAACAGTCAATCTCGTTTATCTTACTACAATAACTATCAACTTATAAACTGAGAATTTTCTGACCAAATTGAATATTCGGTGGTTTCAACTTATTTGGAGGTCTTAACCCTTGTATCACTATTTGTGGATTAATTGGCAGTTAATTTATCCAGTTTCAAGACGATCGGGTAGCATGAACGTTAGTCACACGCCGTCTTGGTTGAGCATTTAGATATGATACTTCGCTGGCGTCTTATACGAGGTCAGTACTGTAGTGGTCAACGTATTAGCCCCATAAGACTATGTACTATGGCTTAATTTTTTGGCAATGTGCACTTAACAAGCCGAAACAGGTGCGAAATTTCAGTGCGGTACCACTTCTGAAAGAAACCAGCTCAAAAGTTTTTCCGTTGGCAAAGGTCAAGAACAACTGTGGGTTGCTCAGCTTATTTTTAACAAAATTCCCTGGTTGTCCTCAGAAAATGTGCAGTTGTTCCAAACCACTACTATTAAACGTGTTTTCGAACCGCGATACCCTTGTTCGCTTATCGCACTCTTAGCGTGTATCATGTATAAGTCACAACGATTAGTTTGCCTTTTTGATACAGTGTCTCAATCTAATGACAACGGAAAATTTAAGCACCGGATTAAATTTTTTCTGGGATAACGTGTGTTAGGATTAGACAGCGTGACGCATTTTGATCGACTTTTATGTGATAACTAATAGTTTGCAGCGGATTTTGTTCTTAATTGATAATACTTCATGTACTAGGCCCTACATGATTTCGGTGGAACCAGGCTACAGCGATGTTTGTTTTGCAGAAAATTGGTCTAATGCTAATTGTGACAAAGCTGTTTTGGGTATATAATGGAGAATAGCGTAGGTAAATTATGGTGGATACTACGATTGCCAAAATGTAACCACTTGCTTGCTTTGATTGTGAACCACGAATCCGATATACATGGCAGGATGAGTCTGTGAGGTTGACCTAATTGTTGGGCTCCAGTAAGCGAACGAGATTTTGCCAAGCCATAAGGTAGTCATACCGAATGGTCCTCCCGAATGCTTTCCGATACTTGCCGTGTCGCACGATTCATATACATCGATCCGCGAGAAAAAGTGAGCATTACGCGGAACTGTATCTTAAGCAACATGAACTTGGGCAAACTTTACATCAAGGACAAAAAGTCGCTTTATGTTCCACTAGTTTTTAAAGGCAGTAGTGTCTATGAACATACCAATAGCAGATTTCGTGTAAACCCAAGCCAAACTACGCGTCCAATTTGATATCATGCCAATCTTCCGCCCCTCTTTTAAAGACACATAGCCTGTTCATGCTACATGTTACTAACTGTGCCATTTCGTTTGTTCCTGCGGAAACAGCTAGGTAGGTCGCACGATACTACGAGCATCAGGACGCATTCAGGAGTATCATCCGATATGGCTAACTCGTGGCTTAGCAAAATCATGCATAACTTCGATCGCTGCACACTGACTGTCGTGCAACAATCCAGACAATCCCACGGACTCATCCCGTTCTATCTATCAAGTTCGCGTTTGACAGTCCAAGTGGGTCGAAGGACGTTAGTTGGCAGTTGTAGAATTTACCGCTATTCGCCCGCGCCCAAACCCACCATTATAAATTCTTTCATTGATCTGGAGTAAGCTATTGGCTGTTTTTCCTTTTATATTGATTTTACAAGGAGTGGCCACAGTTCAAAGTGCTCCAACTCAATAACTAACGTAATATTCACCATCTAAAATGAATTTCGCATGTACGAAACGTCTACTTGCATCGTTTTGTTTGTACACAAAGCAACCGTCACTTCGAGTTACCAAATGTTTCAGAGTTTGTAGAAGTAAGTAGTTCAACACAGTAAGCTGTAATAAAAAAAATAATCTTTCTGAGCATGTTTCGTTCTAGTCATTAATGGTAAAATGTTCTGGAACTCGGTAACGCTGAAATCGATCGCGCATTCACCAAAGCCCTGTGTTGATTGACCGCACTGGCCAGATACAATAATTCAACTTCCAAGCCGAAAGTGGGATAACTTGCCGATTCCTTTTGATAGAATCGTTCTCCGACAAGATGGTACGGTAGCACATGAATTTTTCGATGCTTTTTGTTGCATGCCGTTGTTTGTTGTTTGTGTTTCAAATCAATCATGGTTTACTTATCTTCAAAATTTGCACGTTGTATGGATTCTTTTTTTGGCTTCTCTGTGTTGTTTGTCTTTTTTTAACACATATCGCACACATATTTTGCCCTAAATTCGAATAGCGCATAGTTTCCTGACTCTTTCTTAAGAAATATTGACTCCCGAGATACCAATAATGTTATTATTGCTTGCGGGTCCATTCTGTCAATGCACTCTCCTCGACTGGTGTTTGCTGCCCTTCCGCTTGATCTAGCCAACCACATCTACCGAAAGTATTTGAGTGTCTATATAATTATTTTTATAAAAAAGTTTGCCAATTTCATTTAACTACTGAGCTGTCTACAGTGGATTTCTGAAGTGTGTCTCCAGTGAATGCACTTCGCTCGACTGACCAAAATTTATTCTACTTGGTTACTAACAATAAAATTCCACTTCAGAATCAACGTCGTTGTATTTTCAACAAAAACGAACCCAACATCCTTCAGTCAAATGGCTGCTCTCTTATAAGTTTTACTGAGGCCGTTAAGCTTATCAAAAATGAAACGGACATAAATAGTTTTGTAAGTCGGAACCTGAAAATAGGCAGGTTAAATCATCTTTCACAAGTGACTTGGATGTATGCATTAATCCCATGATTCGTCAGATAACACATCATTTTCCCACTATATATATTTTTAATTTTTCCTTTTTTTCTTCGGCAAACCTCTCTCCAAAATAGCTTGATCAGTTACTTGATGACAAGTCCGACTGAAACAACAACATGGCTGCAAAAGAATTAAATTTACTGTTGTGTCACCGATACTGTCACCAAAGCATACAAACAATGACAAACTACACTCAGGAAAAGATCAACTGCATTTTGAACGCAAAAGGCTAGAACATGTCGAGCGTCCCCTTAATGTTTACAATAGCTCACTGTCACCAGATTTACAGACTGCTACGGTAGACATTGTTAGTCATCAGCCACTAAAAGTCGATGATAGAGGAAAATTGGTACAGTTAACTATACCAAGGGTTAGAATGTTTTAGTACAGTCGACGGTAGATTTATGCTGCAAGTATTCGGGTCGGATCAATATGGCAACAAAGTGGCGACAAAATCGCCGAATTTTTCGTTCTGTTTTGAGTGAAAAACAATGTGTGATAAAGTTGGACAAAGAGGAGTATAAACTTCGTTTACCGGTTTGAAGACTGGAATGCGATGAAGTTATTTTAGTTATTAACCAGTATGTTAGTCGTTGTGAAGCATACGAACTTGCTCCTACTTAAATTGAAATATGTGAAAGATATGTTGAAAGACACCATAAGATGAACAACACTCACAGTTGGTTGTAGCTCATGCATTTTGATTGGCAATTCGGTCAACCTCTTTCAAAGTGAAACGCTAAACTCGAGTGTAATAACTTGAAATAATTTTTGTAGTATCCAGATTTCACGAAGGAAGTCACCAGGTCTTGAAAGCATCGAGTACTGCATAACATCTCCTTAAATACTTACAAACATATGTTCTAGCTGCTTGTATCTCTTTAGCAATATTGGATAGGATAGCAATAGACCCAAAAATAAAACTACTCACACAGCAACATAACAAGCACTTATATTTTAGTTCAGTCAGTTTACGCCAACACTGAAATGTCAAAATTAAGATCCATTTCCAATGCTTCTAAAGGGCTGGCACATTCCACTTCATTGGAAACGCCTGTAAGACCCATATTAACACACTGGTACTAGTCGCTCAAGCAAGCAACATTTCTTCGATAATATTCACTCAGTGTCATGCATTTGTTAGCAGTGTGCAACTGATGAGTCTAGTCGTTCGTTCCGTGCTGGCTGTGCAATCAAAATACCACGTTATCCGGGCTAGTGTCTGAAGTATTACGGAATGTGTTCATTTCCTCAATACCATAATTATATCTTTGTATTACCAACGTGTGTGACTGGACAAGTATATTCAACTTAGTGCGTACAATTTAATTTGGTTTACGGTGGCGATTCAACCCACTCGTCAAACGGATAAATTATTCGTTATTTGCAACTAAGATTTAGATGTACTTGCACTTATTTACATACAAGTTGGGTTCAAATTTTTCTTCGCCAAGCACCGCATAAAACTTTCACCCAGTTTACTTCATCACATCTAACGGTTCCAACTATGCATCATTTAAGTGACACCCCAAAAGGCGATAGCATAACCCTAGTTCACTAATTACTCAATCAATTAACATTTATCATCACGTGAATATTTAAGTACTGCCAACAAACCGAATAACGTTATTAGAATGGCTTAGCTCCTTACCACATTTAGCAATATCAAACCCAATGTATTATTCAACATGGTGCTAAAATGACTATTCTGTATGTTTTTGGAAAGTGGTTCACTCGTAAATCTTGAACATAACCCTATGTTCAATTTTACAAGTACAAACATCTTTTGTTTTTCAGCCTTTACAAGCGTGAAATCGTTTACGCGTCTTCCTGTTTTTACTACTAAAACAAGACGACAGATAAAATTAAAAATATTTTTATCTTTGTTTTGTTTAGATAGTTCATTAAAGTAGTACACTAAAACAACATTTCTGTATGGCGATCACTTCTCAAGAAATGTTTGTGTTTTAATCCCTAACCTAAAATACTCATTCGCATTCATTTCCTACTGAGTAACCCTATCTAGGGGGAGTCCTTTTAAGGCGGCTGCAACTTTGTAAGATCTCAGACCTGTATTTCACAGAATGTTTTCAAAAGAACATACTTTAATAAACAGGGATGTGCTTTACATGCAATTGACAGTCAAATGATGAATTTTGCTCAACTTTCGGGCCTTTTAATGGACAGAAACAAATAAAAGTCGGTAAAGTTGCAACTTACGAAAAATTTTTTTGAAATATATGCTGGAGTGCTTTCAAGTGAATATACCATTTCTATAAAACGTTTTATCACTCACTGAACGTGAAGAATGGATCTCTTTTTGGTGAAATATTTTCAAATAAAGGATTATCCCTCTGATGTTCAGAAACATTTTTGCTGAAGAGAGGTGACTAGATATCCATGCTTATGCCACACTGTGTTACAACTCATATTGGGGAAGATTTCGTACATTTCTGCCACTCACACCAAGCAATACAATCATTCAAGTTCCACCTCCGTAAAAACGCCAGCTTAACTATTCACACGCATTTCTTGATCGAAAGAAGAAAATATCGTATTAACAAAGCCAGACCTTATTACACCAGCCGATTTTGATTTCGGCAAGAAGACCATTAAGAAATTTGACTGACATAGTGCAGTAGACAGGTTTACCAGAAAGAAAATTGGCATAACAACAAACTTCGAAGTAATTTTTTGTAATTATCTTGCCGATGAGTCACGGAACATCGGCTTTTCCACCATATTGTGTTTTTTCAAACAAGTTGATTTTTGCGTTCACGGAATTATCAAATTCGTTTAAAAATATTCTCTTTTTCTGAGTGACCCACTATTTTTTTGAAAAATCACATTCACTACGTTTACTGTGTAAATCAATTTGTAAACTATTTCATCAATATATCAAGCTGACTGAATGTAAACATTATGACTACAATTAACGTTCGCTAATGCGTTATGGTATTAGTCCTCGTTCCCCAAAAGTATTTACCATAACTGCACACAGTTGCTACATTTTGTAAATCTGCGTTTACTATTAAATGATTCCGTCCAAACCAAACATCTTGTTGCATCAATTTCCTATCGACATTTTTAAAACTGTTCCTCGAAATCAAATCCTTGGTTAAATTATCTGACCAAAAATATAAGAAATTTCCCGTTTGTTTTAGTTCAGAGTGAACCAAATGGCCACTGTTCTAAGTGAGTTCATCTGCATTGAAGCTTAAAAAGCTGTTACACTAGGCACAGAATATTTAACGAAGAATGAAGTCATTCCAGAGTAAAACATGATGCGATGAAATATTCTGGCTCCAGTCTTATTGAACGGGACACCTGCAGCTACAGTGACATTACCAAAGACAGAAAGTTCAAGAGCATATTTCAAAGCAAGAAAGAATATATACTAGAATGGTTGTGAATGTTACCGAAGCAGTCAAGTAGACATGCACAAAAAAATTGAAATTTTCAAATCATTTCCAAACGTCTGGCCACCGTATTGTTACAACTGATCAGTGTATTATTTTCTTACAAAACACTAGGTCATGTTTCCTTGAGCTCAATAGAGGCATATCTATCAAACAATACTGGCCGACATTTTACAATAAAAAATCATCCACTGAAATCTCTCTTTTGCGCTGTAGTCTACCCAGTAAGGCTCAAGGGTTGATCCCTTCACTTGCTAATTCATCAGGGACAATCTAGAAAATCACCATGGGATTCACATAGGGGTACTCCCACTCCATTGTATCCAAAAAAGGATGATAACAGTTTTCTTACATCAACTTTGAATGAAGAACTAGATGTTGGACTTAAAAAAAACACATATCCTGTCGTTATTGAGGTTATGTAAGAGCATGTTGGTTAACTTCACAAAAAATGTGCTTCCGATGCATATTTCTCCCTACTTGTTGAGATTATGGTTTATTTCTACTTGAAAGAACATTGCAGCTTATAACAACTTGTATCATTACAAAGAGTCTATCGGCGCACCAATAAGGGAAATATTTTTCTATGTAAACTTGATGAACCATTTTGTGTGGTAAACGTTCAATTTTGATGGTTATATCGTTTTTCACTGGCAATAATAAGAGCATTTTTCATCTTCTGAGTATAAAATATGCTATGCTGTTGTCACCCTTATCTGTTGTGGACGTAGGCCCGAATGTCTTATTCCTAAAGTTGGATGAGTTTACTACTTTGTCTTGCTTTTCTTACTCAATACATTATACTGGGGCGTTTCCCTTATATGACGTATCATTAAAGAGAAGGCAATCATTTGGTGAACAAAAATGTCTTCCTTGTGCCCAGGTTTTTTTAATCACAAACGTACTAATTTTATAGTGTCCCATAATGGACATTTTGTGTTGTTGGCAGATTTGTCTCGTTTCTAGATGCAGTATACCAGGTCACTATGTTTGTAGTGACTTATTTTAGACCGACTGTCCATACTGCTATCATGATCATGGATATTTTTTCTGTTTTTACATTTGATATTATGAAAAAAGCGAAATATTCAACTTTGGTTGTTTTAACCTGTGACGGATTTTTATCGTTCTATTTCTAAAGAACTTTCATTTGTTACAAAGATGACGAGACCAACTGAGTTGTTTATAGTCCATCAGATCTGAATTAAGGAATATCAGTCTTCTCAAATCTTTTGAATGATGAACATGTCATTATGTGTACGAGAATGATTACTTCGTATGAGCGTGTAATGAATGTTAAACTTGTGGTAATTTCCTTTTGCCGCAATTCTGTTGAACTCACCGCTACAAGTGGGGCGTCTGCGGTAATTTGAGGGCATTTTAAACTGCATGAGTGATGAATCTAACTTGCCTGTCGTATAAGAGGACTGTCACTTAGCTGGTATCCATTAAATGGGTTTGCATGAAGTTACATGCGTTTCCCTAACCGATCTGGACATGTTTACTGATATGATGCGATAAACGACTTGGTGAAAAAGGAAGTTGAATCGTTGTATAAAAGTTCACATGGATAAGTAATCATGTGAGATAAAAAATAGCCCGCAATTTGACAAGCTAAAACCATATTCTATTACAATGACGTATTTAACCAGTATACAAACTTAAAAAAACAATTGAACTGAATGAAGTTAAACCGAAAAGCAAAAGTTTTACCTAATAAGCTTGACAAATGTTTGACGATAACATGTTCAAACCGTTTGGTAGTTTGTGCGAACACTAAGGGAAAAATTGGGCGATTAAAACACAGGTGAAAGTCACAGTAAGTTCATGCTTAACACGACTAACATTCCTAAAGAATAATCACACGCAAAACGAAAGTTTGCTCTTAGGAAAGACAATAAAGCCTAGAAGAAGAACGCTTGGAACAAGCCGATCATTGGTTAAAACCGGCAGTCTCGAAAGGGATGGATAAAAATGATTCGACCACTAAAGGTATTTCTGACGATTACAGTACGAGAAAGCGTTAGCTTCGATCACTTTTTAGTAATGTTCAATTTGTGTTAATCAACATTTCTTACTACCCGTCAGCATCAGGAATAGCCATCAATAAGTTTGAAGATTTCAGATATTTCAACTGGAAGAGAAGTCCTAGTTGTTGGATCGTCGACTGGACTTAACAAGACAATTGTGCTTCTTCTCAAGGCGACTGATCAATGCGATCACTGTTTACAAGCGAATCTGACTAAGTGTATACGTGTGATGATTCGATTTGTGCCTAAAATGAGAATCATGGCGTAGTTGTCATCACGATTGCGTCATGAAATCACGCCAGAGTTCCAACTGCGGTCAAGACAAGAATATATGCTGTTGACGAGCTCTACCAAGAGCGAAATTCGAATGCAGTGTTTCGTTTCGGAGGAGGTTGATTAAAGTATCTATGGTAATGCGATAGTTGAGTAGAACTGTGAACGGTTTTCAAATTAAGCTAAGTAACAGATTCTAGTGCCTACCAGTAAGCTATAATGCGTTATAACACTGCAGTCAATTATGTACATGCAGTGAGAGTTTGACGAATGCTCCATTTCTCAAGATACAATGATGTCCGCTGCTTCCTGGTTGGTGTTAATCAGGCCAGAATCTGCAAGCAGACTGAGAATATCCGGTTTTACTGAAGCTTTTTTAGACAATTGTTTATAAAACCACTTGGGGTTTTGTCTTGATCGGGCTACCGCTAAGGATTTCAATTGATATTTGTCACTACGAAAAGCCTCGTTACACCAGTTTCTTATAAGTTTCTATTGATCGTAAGCTTCCGAGGTCTGGGCTAATTTGAATTGCATCCATGCGTATCGCTTATCATAAATACGTTTTTTCGTATATCTACATATACCATTGGACGGCTTATTACTTTTTAAAAAATTCTTAATGGAACAAATAATTTAGTCGCCTTGTCAATAGTAGCCATAATATAGTGCCAAAATACTTCCATGGAGAGTAAAGATGGTAAGTTCCGAAAGGCCGTCAGAAAGTAGTCGCTCATACTTATGTAATCTCCCTTAAAGTAGTTACGTATTGTTGGAGGATCAATTACCACCCTAGAAGAGGCATAAATAAATCAGAACAAAATTAGAGCGGGATCACTGCAACTTACAGACATTTCGGTCGTGAGGTTCTCAACTAAACTAGGCTCGTTAGTTAAGACTACGTCTGAACTGGAGGGTGCAAAACCCTGGCGCCATCTAGTGGGGCCTAGTACATTTTCAAATAACCTTAATTCAA
>JTDE01000095.1:355151-373169 GCA_014338405.1 Paragonimus skrjabini miyazakii
CGAGTTCTACCAGGTGCGAAACTAAAATATGGTATTTCTCCTCAAAACAGACAAACTAAAATATCTGTCTGAAGGTAAAGATCATGATTACTCATCTGTATTTTCATACTTTGTGTCGAAACTTTAAGCAACCACCCCCAACTAGTTCTACTTTACGTCAACTTACTACTCATATGGGAAAGTCCGACAGAGAAAAATCAATGGTGCTGAATAAAACAAAAATTATTCCGTCGGGTGACTTCTTTAGTGTGCCGTGTCAGAACGATAAGAAAAATGTGCAAGAAAATATTATCACACCTCTCACTGCACTCAAGAGAACGGACCAACTGAATATTAGGTTTGAGGTATCATAAGCGTTTCCATCTATGACTGTAACCTCATCAGTTGATCAACTTGAATCCGGTTGAAACAAAACTGCTCTAAAGTAATTGATGAGGTCGTCTGACAGTTTAAGAACAAATAACCGAGAATTTGAACGTTCGATTTGACCGTTTGATGTTCAATATGATGTAGATATATTCCCCACAAATGAACCGTACGTGTCCACCAAAACTTTACGGTATTGCATGAATCATGTTCGAACAAAATTTAATGCAGCTTTGTGGGTGGATACAACAGTCCGTTGAAATACGAATATGGGGAATTGAATGAAGTTGCCGAGAAAACCAATTGTCAAATATACAGTCTTCGTCATTATCAAAGTAGTGATAACTGTACAAACGGTTATGCTCGAGCATAAAACACAGGCTCCAACTTTGGAATAGCAGCAGCCTTAGCATGCTGTAGTGTTAACTATGTGACTTTGAGTATATACCGTGAACTGATGTTGCCGGATCGCGTTAGTTTGGAGTTATTCGAGTATGACTTACAATGGACGAAAGGGGCTCCCACCTTCTATGCGGCTGTCGTGAGCTGTGTTTGTATGACCTGTTTATTGACCTACTCTAGGGTGAGCTCCGTGATCTTGGTCCGCGGCTGTGAATTTTGTAATTGTAACTGTTCCGTTAACCTCAATTACTACAGAGGAGCTCTACTCTGAGCATAATTCGAAAATAGTGCTTCTACACGGGGGCGCATTGCTGGGTTGTCTACGGGGATGCGACAGCTCGGAACAATTGTGAATGATGTCCAGTTTATTCAACGTACGGCTAAAATGGAACATAATTATGTTTGTCTTATTAATCTGGTGCAAATGATCACATTAAACGAGTAGTTGACCTTTGTATACTTTTCTACGAATGTAGGATCATTTTTGAACCTTCGAACTACTTTTATTGATAATATCAACAGACGTTTAGACTATTTTTGGATGTTTTTTCTGCTCTGTTTGGCAAATCCTTCTTTGTTAACTAGCTTTTGATCGGTCAACATATAGTGGGACTCATAACGTCCAAACTATTGCTACTGTTTACTAGGTTCCAACAAACAAGGAAATGTTTTGGCGTTAACCTACCAAAACAGATAGTGATAAATTAGTATAATTTCAGGCGTGTTCTATATTTTTCACCAGGCTTTTGCACTGATGCTGCTTCGGCTCTGCTAAACGCCCATTGTTTAGTATTTGTGGACGGGCATGAGAACAGTTGTCAGCGTTGCGGCATCGTTTGAAGAAACCAGCAAACCAAAAACGCTGTTCACACCACACAGCTGGTGACCTTTCGTTTGGTTTCAGGAAATATCTGAAAATTCCACAACATACGAATACCGTCGTGTTTTGTAAAACTGTCATCATCCGAACTAAAGGTTGAAATGCTTAAATGGATGGGAGATTTATGCTGTAGAAGTATCCCTTATTCAATGGACTCATCAGAATGCTACAGATGGTGGGGAGAACCTAAACGGCATAAGTAAAGCGTCAGTCTGCCTCTGTTTTCAGGGGTTTTTGAAGTTTTAATATAGTAGATAGTGTGTCACTCATTGATCAAAAGACGCAAGAAAACCAGTTTCCTGGTTGGTTGTACTAATCAGATGTGTGTACTAAACAAAGCAAGACTGCATATGTTGTTGTATGAACAGCATTTGATAAAGTCAGGAGGCAATAACACACCTGCAGTTTAATTCTTTCCGGTTTTCTTAAATTCATTTTAAGTCTTGGAACTCTTCAGCCAATTTTTACCACTTTCATTTACTTCAGGACATTTTAGATTAACAAGCAAATGTTAGTCATTCGGACAGAAATTTCTAATCGATCAATGACCTTGAGGCAAACCACATTTTTGCACAGCTTTTTCAAGTGTCTCTGATAGCTACAATATTGTAAGGTCTTCACTGTCACAGAAAGGCGGAACGGGACTTCTCGCAAATGAGTTTATATCCTTGAGTTTTTCGTCTGTCACTCGGATAGATTAGTGTGTAGCAGAAGGTGACTTGATGAACGTTATCCATGCTACCCATCGTTCGTCCTCGTAAATTTTGAATACAAAACACCCTGTTGCCTTTCTGTGAAAAAGGATTATTTGGAGAATTGTGTTGTCGGTTAGAAGAGCGACATTTCTTGCACCATTGTATGTTATTTTTATACAGTCGTTTTTATGGACCACGACAAACACCCTCGAGGTAAACCACGGGAGAACCAAAACAACATTTTGTTAATACTTCATTTTCTTGTAAGTCACTCGAAATTAACCAAGGCTTTTGCACTGAAGCAGATTTTTCGGCTGAATTTCCTCAAAATTATACGCTTGCCTCCGTCTTTACTCAAAATGAAACTCAGTTGTACTGTGTATACTTGTCTTGATCTGACTTTAAAATTACTTACGTTATACCGCTTTTTTATAGTGAGCATGGTCCACTTTTTTGTTAAGGGCGCTTACAGACTACTCTAAAATCTGTTTCCCAGTCTCAGCATCAGAGTACCGCACTTTCTAATTACCCAGGGTTTTTGCCCATACATCTATATGTCACACTTCAACTGTTCGCTCCGAGGTCGAGTAAGAAGTATCACACTTATGTTTAAACGAGATATCCGAAAGACTGGTAGTAGCAGACTGAAGACCAGTTTGCATTGCACGAGATGAGTGGACGTGAAATATTTTGTCATGTAGGAAATTCGTGAAGTACGTTGATCCATCAATGTTACGTTCGTGAGAGATCGCGGTTGTCAGTTTGGTAGTGATTCAGTGAATATGGTGTGCACTCTGTACAACTAATTTACTGCTTCGGCTACTTTGCAACGTTATACGAAAATCTTCTGTATGTAAGCCAGCCCATTTCAGATTCGGTTTGATCATTTGATTATCTAAATACTCCTTCTTGCTACGGGTGTAGTTAGCTAAGTGTTCCCCTGTGAATTAGTGCACGCACCTGTAGGATTTTGAGCATTCTTGGTACACATATTAGTCTGTTTTTTTTACGTTCGGAAATACGATTTTATTTAATTGGAAACAAATAGTTAACATAATTTATGAGATCCTCTGCTTAAATTATATCCGTCTACAAGGAAACCGTTAACATGTATGATGTACCATCAAGCCGGCGAATTATCACTGTGAAGTAGAAGCATGCTCACATCTGTTCAGGTTCCAAACCGACTCTAAAGTTTGGATTTGACTAGTTACAGGGCGCTCAAACGGTAAGTTTGCCTTCTTCGTTGGGTACTATTACGTTAACATTATGCACCTAGTGTGATTAGGATTTGAACCTTCAATCCCAGACTGTAACCGTCGATATCATTGTGAGACAAAACAGGAGACGGAATAATCAATGATGGTCTATCATTTAAAAAGAATTAGTTTGCACGTCTGATTGCGTGAAGGTCTCTACAAATGGAGACGGCATTTTGCTCTACCTCTATATCGGAAGCAGGTTGAACACAGCTGTTGGCAAATCTGTTTAACTACAACGACTGAGGTGAATACGCTTCAATCAGGCGTTCGTAAAATGAATAGCTAACCAACCTTCAATGCACGAATGTATAAGAAACGAATAAGTGAACCCAGCTGATCCAATTCCGATTTTTCTCTCTCGAAAGACTAATCCAAGACAGAAGTATGCGATATTTACATTCATTTTAATTTTTAGAATTAATGTCACCTAATCATAAAAAGTCTCTGTATGTCATATACGGTGTATGTGTTTAAATCTACACATAACAGTTTACCTTCTCTGACCTAGTGATCGGTCATCCGTGTTTAAAAAAGCTGCTGGGGTAAGAAAAACATTTCCGTTTACAAGTAACGCTTGTTCTATGTGTAACCTGTCCTTTTTACGTGAACATAACTAGTGTAAAGTACAGCACACATTTAAGATGCATAAATCATATAAATTATGACAGACTGTAACATCATTTAGAAGCATGGAATTAAACTTTTAGTGGCATCTCATATCATTTATGTTGCCACCTGACCAACGCACATATCTTCTGTCTCATTACACCTAGCTTCTTTGTCACAGTGCAATACGATAGCTTCACAAATGACAATGTCGTTGTTCTGTTTTCCGTTGTCATTTTGTTTCAGATACAAGTCATTGTTGGAATTGTCAGCAAGCCCATTCTTATCTACCTGTGAGTCAAACATTGGCATGGACGGTTCATTATTCCTTTCGCTTCACTGCCACAGGAATTTGTCAATAATTGATGCCACATGCTTTCACTTGCTCCGACTATGTTGTTTAGTTTATTCAGTTTACTAGAGGAGGGGGATAATGTCATTCTTATGTGCATTTAACGGCCTGCTTATGAAGGTTGCACACATCACCAGGCTAATTATTAACCCTATGGGGAATTAGACGTGACCTCAAAAGGGCAGAAGTTCAACAGGAATTGCACGCAGCGACTAATGATGGAAGAGTCATGGAGAATAATAATTAAAACAAAAAGATTGTGATTGTTTATGATAATCATATGAACCACCGGAATGACAAAGTCTGGATGAATTGTTTGTTTGAAACCCAAAAGGAATAAAGCATTGCAAATGAAGCACTTTCCCTAAACTATCAAAATGAACTCGAAATGAATAACACTGAAACGTTTTTCTACATATTCCTCCACAATAAAATGACGATATTTCGTTAATATTCATGGTATATCTGAGTACACATTAGGGACATTAAACACACAACATTTAAATGTGGGGCCAATACTCGTTTGGCATCTAGCCAAGCTAAGTGATGCAGAACCGAAACAGACTATGTTTACAGTAACATTCAGTTCACTCACTTGTTGTGCAGTCTGCTACATCACAATATTGCCTTAAATTTCTACTGTATAATTTTATGTTCGGTTATATCGATTAGTGAAAGTATGACTGACTATTTTAGAATAACTCAAACATGTTCAAGATGAAAATTAATAAACAAGACAGGACAGGATGATAACTTCTCAATTTTTTCACTGTTACATTAAAGTAAAAATCAAAGTGGTCCATCTTGATAGTTAACAAAATTACTTTACGGTAGTGACATAACATCTGGTGATTACTATTCAATCACTGATAAGGATACTAACCGTAAGTGTTTGAAATAAGCAGATAGTTAATCGAAGCGACGTTTCCCTTCGGTTTTTGCCATGATGGATACGAGTAAATTGGAATTACGAGATTGATCCAGTTTAACACAGAAATAGAAATTGTTACTTCTTGGTAAATCTTATGTAGCATTTTTACGGAAATTTTATCATAGTCTGCTTGATATGAAGTAGCACACTAAGTCACCGATGAGTTGTATATTTTTTTTAAAAAAAAACAAACCTATACTGCATTAATTACTGCAACCCACTTGAGTGATGTACCCAATATAAATGCGGACCAACTTTCTATGGACAAACGTTCTAAAATAGAACATCATAATATCTTTTGCTTTATTGACCACGTGAAATTTATTAGGTGTCACATCAATCATTGATAGCTTTTTAATTGTAATCGATCTTCACTAGAACAAAATCTAACGAACCGAACTGCTTGGGTTTTTCAACAGGAAGTTGTCGATTTCTAACCTCCGACACACAACACAGTTTAAAGGTGAAACCGGGGCAAATATCTGATAGGATATGTTCACCATCGTCTTTTGTCTGCTATTCACGAGAACTTATAAAGCAGTTTCACACTTACACATGAATTTTTTTGAACAACAGATCGATGTTAGCTAAAAAATGGAGAAAATTTACTTGAAGCAAAACAAAGTTCAGAAGTGTTTACGGTGAACAAAGAAAAATGTAAAATGTTGGCAAACAAGTTAATCGCAAAATGGCTGAAAACCAATTAAAACAGGTGAAATTTAAACAAAATTCACTAGGGCGCGTTCATTGCAGTGAAACGCAGAATGAACACAAAATTTGCCTCCTGTTCATAACAATTACATGAGTTTACATGAATATCTTTAGGATTCAGCGAAAGTGATCATTATATTGTTTTAGGTTAAATGGATAATGGAAAGAATCTACTGTGTGTAGCAGCAGTAAAAGTGTTAACCGTTCATTCTTGGCAACCTACTGTAAGCAGATCTGTCTACATCAGACTTGCACTCTTCGAAGTTAAGGAACATAGGAGCTCACAAATACAGCTTATATAAACAAACATCTAGGGTCCACCATAGTTACGTCTTTCACTAAGCGGAGCGTAACGTTGCGGTCAAGCGAACAAACATTAGCTTTTCCTTAAAGCATGAAATAAAATCACGGATCGGTAGTTGGGCCAGACTCATTTTAAGTTGAGTCGGTCAACCATACACTGTATAAGGAACGATTGAACTCGTCTAAAAAAGTGTTGAACAGTCAAAAGACAATCCCTTGCAAACACAATGGTTGCATTGTGAGGAGAGTCTAAACGGAACTGTCGACTTACCGCCTGTGTACCTCTTCATATTCTGCATGCTTCTTCTTTACGGATGCCAAATTGAAAACTAAAAATGCTACACTTTGTTTGAGTTGCATTTGTACAAACATTAACGGTCCCAGATCGAATCAAGATGGACACAGGAAAAATAGATTGTCCATGAAAATTAAAAGGTGAAAAAACCTAAACAGATGTCTGAAAAAAAGTGAATTAGTGGTTTGAAAAGTACGATTATTATTAAATTATTACATTTTGCTGATTAGAATCCACGATTACATAATGTAAGTTTTTTTGGAAAAAACATTGGTGATGAGTAGTTCGAAATTCGGTTTATGTGATTTGGATCTAACTTACATTTGACAGCAAATTTGGGATTCTGATAGAGTTCTAGTCAACCTTTTCTAAAAAGGTTCAACGGACTCAAGTTTCAAAATTGCTAGCTATCGTCTGTAATGTATACTCTTGTCGTGACCGAGGGTTGACCCGCAGTTAGCATTCTCTTGGGAAAGCGATGCTAACCATTAGACTACTGGCAAAATTATCACAATGAAAAATTCTGTCACATTTATTTGTGAACAATATTCTTATTGACCGATCGCCATGACAGAAAACACAATAACTGTCCTGTTGACTCAAATCGATGATCCCAAGATTTAGTCTTCTCACCAAGTTTAAAGCAAGAGGATCATTAAACTCGCGTTTGGTAGTGTTGTGATTACCGATAAGTAAGCTGTAAACCGAACGTAAAACGTCTTGCATTGTTTTCTGGAAGCAGCACGGGTTCGTATTTTCGCTCCTCTATGTTTACAGGAAGTATATTCCAATTGATTTTCTTAGAATAAAGGCAAGAGAAAACACTCAAGTCCAGTAGCGAACAAGTTATCAAGAAATCAATCACCCAAACGCATATGCACGTTAACCACTGCTTTGAATACGACACGCTCTATTCTCTTGGAGTAATTTTCAAGTAATTTAACGGCCTACTTTTTCATACGTGATAAAATCTGTTGTAATCAATTAGCGTAACAGTTACTAACACTCAAGTGTGCGTTTCACTAACTTGCATGTATCAGAATATTTACCGACCACAGACGCGCAGACTAAATCATTTCCTTCCATGAATGGTCACCGTGATTCCTGAACTAACAGTCTAATAATATTCTGTGAATCGTTTCATAATTAACACGGTGGTAAATTATGATGCATGATGCTTGTGACCCAGAAATCGGATGTGATAATTCAGTAGTGCCCAATGTGAGGTCAACTGCGCTGCAGTCGACAGGCTGGCCACGCATGCATTTAGATTAGCGGGCAGTTCACAACAGTCCTTCACATAAACGAAGGAAACAATTATAATCCACCTGAAAACGGTCGTGTTTAAAACATTACTATGAACGCAGGAGCTGAGAAGGACGCTAATGTGCAAGGATACATTTCCATCAAAATTGAAACACATGCCTTACGAGCTAGATCTGGCTGGTTTAGCACCTAGATGTGTTTTATATTCGCATTCGATTGGAGTGAAGCCTTGGCATTAGGGACTTGAGTTCTTGTTACACTCAGAAGGTACCTGGTCACTCTATTCATTTTCTTGACACGCTTAACAATGAGACCATCTGAATGAACAAGCGATCTTACATTGGTTTTCTAGTACCTTAATGTTTCCCCTGATGAAATTACCAAAGGCAATGGATTGTTTGTCATGTTTCGTTAGTTTTGTCAGTGCATTATAGACCAGAACCCAGGAAGACTTGATCAAGCTATAGTCACTCCAAACATCACCGTTAGAGATGGAAGTACCCACCTATTCAGGTTTGTTCTATAAGGTAAAACCTCTTAGGACCGGCTGTGATAACAGAGTATGTTTGGGCAATCTGTTTGAACTACAGCTTGCCGAATATGTCGCGGACAGTACGCGTGACTAACGCAGAAAGCTCACTAATTTACCGCTGCACGATAGGGTAACGTATATGATCAATTATATATATATATATATATATATATATATACGAAACTGACCGACACATTAGTGCCTAGCAAGTATTTTGATGATCTGTCCGGATAAAATCTTAAAACTCGTGACAGCTGTAAAATATGTGATCAGTAGGTGCTGTTTATGCAATTTTTTATTCAGTAATTCACGCAGATAGATGATGACCCCTTCGCCAGACGCCAGGGTACCCACCGACAAGTATCAATTCGGATAGAACAAAGTGGACTACTTTGGCTCATTCAAAATGAAGAACTTCAGATTAGGTCACAAAAGTCACCATTGTGGGATAATCTGTTCTCCAACAAGCTGAAATTACATATTCGATATTAATAGTTTCATCTGTGACACCAAATGCTATTCTCAACGACAATGGTGCCAAAATTCCTAGGGCTATTTCAAAGCTTAAGGGAAGAAAAGATGGGGGTCAAGGTAAAATTCGTAATCGTCTTCTATGTCATAATATACGCTAAGACTTTACCTTGCCCTGAGCTGGATACCGAAGAAGAGATGGATTTAAACAATTAGACGAAAATTGCCACCTGGGATTCCCCGCAAACTTGGAATGAGGAGGTAGCGCATACTTATAAAGTGAAGGTTGAACACCTAGTTAACAACCGCTTGCCGTTGTTCACGCACTATCATCTCCATCTGTTATGGAGCTTTTCTTGAGTGATTTGTTATCGTTATGTCCAAACTGGGATTTTAAGAATAAAATGGCTAGATCACTGGAGCGATACAAAAGTTATTATCGGCTAGCGCGTCGTTTCACTTGTGTGTATTGGAAGCAATGGTGAGATGGTTATCTTCTCGGGTTACAGGTTTGTCAGGACTGATTCGCTGTCTTACGTGGTGTGTGTGTGTAGCAGACGTCCTCCATTTTTGTGACACATCTGCTTCTGGAGGTCTTTGGACGAAGGACGTAGTAACCAGAGCATTTCTGCGATCAACCGTTTACCTGAGACAATTCGCTGTCGAAATTCTTAAAGATTGAGATAAGGTGCTACAGCATATTATTATGCCTCTGGAAAATCAGGGTGGACGTTAATATCGGGAAATGAAGGGGTCCTTGAGAAATTTCTCTCACAAACCTCTAATAATCTTTGTGGGACCTTTCTATAAGAAGCATGACTACCCTCAGGGCCGTGTGTTTGCTTTGCTGGTGTATTTTACATTCTATATTCATTTTACCTTCAAGTGTTGAGTTTGTTAGAATAGATTCGTTCCGTTTGTAGAGAGTTAACCTTAAATTTCATTCGTTTTCTGTTACCAGCAGTGCGCACTGATAATGAACTTTGAACTACGGCTTTATGTAAAGTGAGCAAATTTTAGTTTTCATCCCACCTATTACTGTTGTTTCGTATTTATTGAACTTTCCATTAATATTGTTTAACAAGTTCTCACTTTCATTAAGACCCAGTTTTTTTGATCAGATCATCTCGCGCTTACTGATGGTCAGGTTGCGAAGACCGGTTTTCAATTTCTGCACTTTGATCATATTATTTGCTAGATAATGTGTGTATCCGGTTAGTTCACGTTCAGGTTGATAGGAAACTTATGTTGTAAATTTTGTCGATAGTATCTTGTATATCTTAACCATTTCTACCACCTTTCCTTGTGTGGCCGGGCTTGAAACGCTGTTCTGATAATCCGAATGTCTGATTCAGTGTTATTTTACATTTTTGAGTGCGCGTCAACGACTGGATCGTCCTAAATCACCAGAAGCAATTTGACACACTGAACAAAGTCCGCAGTGCGGTTTCATTGATTAATCGCCTACAGAGAGGGGTACAAGCAAGATCTAAGCGCAAATCTTTTTCATAGCTCTGTGACACTCTCACGTCAACTTTGGGACTAACAGTTCTGCTGTGTTTGTAATCTGAAATAAATTCTAATCAGTTGGACATTGGAATGCCTCTGGTACACGGCTTTAATGAAGCAGGAAAGTGCGCAAATGAGATTTTAGTCATCAGATATAATCCCTACGTTCAGCCATTAAGATAATCTAACGTAGGAATAAATTAAATTAAATTATTTAAAGTGATCTTCAAGGATTATGTAAAGTTATCAACCACCGTTTGATTTGTAACTAAAGTTGCGGTAATTCGCTCAAAGCGTTAAGAAGCGAGTTTAAAATTGATAACAGATTTCGCGTTAGCAAACTCTGCAACCAGTCACGTCATAAGAACTCAGTGGAATTGACATTTGTTAGTAGCAAACATCCCTGTCACTTTCAGAATTTGAATTCAGATCGATGTTTCTACTAGGCGGCCCTGTTCGTAATTGTGCAATTTATCTCACATCAGAAACGATCCAGTCGCTGTAACTAATTGCTCAGACACAATCGCAAGTAGGCGAGGTTCGGATTGTTCTGAAACTCTAGAGAAGAGATACAATGGTTGCCACAGTTGAAAAGAAGCCAACTATAAATCTTCTGAGATTAGAAAACCTGCTAAATCAGCCTGATTCTCGACATTTTAACAGTAGCGCAATTAAATTTGTCAGTAAACGCTCAACGTGCTATTTATTTTAAGCCCCATTATGGTTTTGTAGCTCGGCTACTGAGGCATTTGTCACGTAACAGCATTAGGTTGCTGCCATTGAATAGAATCCAGCCGAAGTGTACATCATTCTGCTAAACGGAGCACCGTAAAAATGTCAAGTATGCCGTACTACATGCCCGCAAATTTGAGTAGGTTCAGCATTTGCATTTTCACCTGATGAAAAGTGAACATAACGTTGCCATTTTTCAATCCGTTACTCTTATCTTATAGCATACAAGATTTGCTTAGAATTCTTACTCACCCTAAAATATACCTTTTGAAAATAAATGCTTTATTGAAACTATCACTTTTATCTTTATTGAGTATAGTGTTTTTGGATAGGAGACCTTCCGTAGGAAAACGTATAACAAACGTCAACAAAACTTGTACGTAATGAACTATTCTGGATTTTTCAAGTGTGGTTTAGAATAGAATCTGTTCAAAATAGTTCAGAATAGTTGTTCATAACTTGTGCCATAAAGAAGAACTTGCAGTTAAACAAATTTTATCACGCAATCAATTGACAAACAGTCCTACATTGATAATAAAAGTGCATTCACCACTTGCAATTTGAACACTTACTACGATTGACTGTAGCTTTCAAAACAAATGGAATTGTGAGAAAGTTGACCAGAGCTTACTTTCAATTCTGTCACCTGGCTCTAATGTTGTATGCAGTTCTTCCTTTCGAAAGAGGCCGAATGACAAGATCTGACTGCAAACAAATCTTATGACCAGATGAGCGTGGCGTTTGTTTGTATCGACCAAATCTTCACAAAAGTTTGATCTGCCATTCGTTTATTCTATCGAATTTCTCGAATGAAAGAGCAGTGGTGATCACCATTGTCCCATGAAAGCCTGGCTGGAGCACACTTACTTGTTTTGCAAGGATATGCACAAGTGACTAATTCTAACCTGAGCGAAGCTTGAGTCTAGGGCTCTTTTACGACATTATCCTGATTAAAAGTTTGGACGAATGCAAATGATTATGTATATTTTTGACGCTTGCCATATGCCAACCAAACCTATAGCCAGCATTTTTTTTCTCTTTTTAGCTTTTACCATTTTGTCTTGTGGTTTTCACTTCTATCTCCCATTTTATTCCTGTTTTTTTCCGGAATTTATGTGTCGAAATACTTTCAGATTGCGCTTGACACACGAAACGTAAGAGATTAAAAGAAGTTGATAAAAGATTTCCCACATTTTTGTAAATTCCAAACTGAATTATCCACGTATTTTATCTTGTCATTTTTAGTTCGGTTAAATGGACACGATGAACCTCATGATAGCGATCAATACTTCTGAATGTCATTGTGTCATTGTGTCCGAATATCATCAATCTAAAAATGACGTACGAATCACGGACTGTCAAAAACGTTTTATCGTACCACTATCTGATCACACCACCACTATTGTAGCATTATCGAACATTGATTTTTGTCATGTACCAAGTATGTTCACTTAAAACAAAACTAATTCTGATAGTTTTGCTGATGAATCAATAAAGTATACAACTTACTCGAGATGTGATAGTATATCTGTGGTCAATAAACACCCCGATAAATCGAATTTGATCGGACGTATCACCATAGCTTAAACAAACTCTTGCAATTCACGCCCCCGCGGTTTATTTGGCACGTTTTTAAACATAGCTCACTAATATCTAAATAGGGCGACGGTGATAACTAAAACTGAATCAATTCCTTTCTAACGGATAGTACCAACGTATTTCGCCATCTGTGGTTGAATGATGCTGAACTGGAGGGGTAAGCTTTATGTAGCCGTCTAGCGGGGAGTGAAATAATGAATTAATAGGTTGTTATAGTTTACAACAGATTAAGTGGTGTACAAGAAGTCTGAAGAAGTGAGTCAAGTGTTGTCAGAAATCATATCCTTACAAACATTTTCTTAAAAATTTTCAGCCATGAATGACTTGCATTATAGAAGACGAACTGGCTATATAAACAGTGAAAGTTGTCTTCAGTTTGGATTTACGTTATGCAAAATATTTTACTCTCCGTCTCCATGCGGTCTTAGCACTGAACATAAGTGAAAACGAGTAAAATTAACGCCTGTAGTTAGCCCTTTCACTAAAGGTCTAAATTACATGTCAGCAGTGTTACAGTGATGAAAACAAACGAGGCAAGCTCATCAACTTACAGTGCTAACAAAGTTAGTAAGCAGAAGAGATTTTTTAACAAGCCAATTGAAGGCATGTCACAAGTGATCAGCAAATTGATCACGGAGAATGATAAGAACACGAATGTGATGATTGCTTTGGTGTGGTCTTCTGATCCGTTGGGTGAATAAAACCGAAAAAAGCCTCAAACACGTCGGTTTTTCGTTGCAAAGCTCTTAACTTAATTGGTTTGCCATTCTCCTTAGTCTGTTGTTCACAATAAATCCACATATCAAACAGTTAAAAACCATAATTAAGTAATTGAACAAAATGTGCGAATTTTTCAAAGTTGACTTACTTTTTTTCTACCTGTTATTCAGGTGTTCAGAAATAAACAGACAATTTACTCTCAGACAAATTACGCAAATAAGCGATCGCAGAAGTTCACTTTACTTTTTATAAGTTATTCAAATATTTTGACCTATTGTGCTCTCTTTTGGTTAGGGCGATCTTAGTTTCCAACTAAATAGGTCATATGCATGTTTTTGAAAAGTTTCAACTGATGCTGTTTTACGTTTTTCTCTCTTCAGGGACCTTTTATATGATCCTTGGTTTCCCAGAACATTGATTTTCCGATGGTTCTACGTTGGACATCTTTGGTTCATCCTCAAGACGAACAATTGGCGTTAGTAAGCTTGTACCTTTCTGACCTCGTTGGGTCTACCTGCAACCGTAGGGGAAGGTCGTTCTTGTTTTTAGGTTCAAGCATACTAGCGACAGGTTAGCGTACCGAAACTTAAAAACAGTCTTGGAAAAGTACCATAAGAAACAAAGCAACCCCTTTCAAAATTGGGCCTCGAAACATAGTACATTAAATGTGGACTTGATAGACACCGTAAAGTGTAAAGTGAACAACCGACCTATGCACTGAATATGTACGTATACATTGATGTCTTAACATGATTTTCCACATAAACCGTTATAAGAATCAGTGCCTTACCCGAATTTGACTGCTATATATGAATCATTTATGATTAGTAGAATGTTCTTGAACTGTAAATGGACTATATTTTTCCGTTTCTTTGTACTTAGTACATTGAATCACTTTGTACAGCGTAGTTTGAACTCTTAGTTGACGAAGAATTTTTAGTTGTCGGTTTTCATATTTTGATTTTTATCAATTGTTAACGTTTAAGTGAACATGTGAAAGTTGAATAACCATGATCTCGTGATAAAGGACAATAAGCTACTGAAATATGTGAACATTTATTTTCTACTCTTTTGGTTGGTTTGGTTAGAAATGTGTGTGCCATATAAACTTAAGGTTGTTCACACTATTTTCTCCGGGGAGGTTTCCCGTAGGTTGGTGATGATGAATAACTGTTGTCTAAATAATCCTGATTAGTTATTGCAGTTTACTTTGGCTTGTGCCTAAGTGCAACTCTTTCAAGCTCTACTGAACAAAGTTTGGTCGAAGCATGTTGTATGATGTCTTGGCACAAAGCTGTGAGGGCTAGAGTACCGGTTTCTCCAAGTGTATTTGCGATTACCTGTCAATCATTTAGGCAAAGTAGATATTCATACATAGCAGTAAATAACTGCATTTGCATTCAGAATCTGATGTAATATTGATATGTAATGAATCCAACATCACCAGGGCATCTTCAGCATGTCACTTATCGGAGAACTAAAGTCATTTTGGAGATGATTCGTGGCGCTAGATTTTCTAGCTAGACCCTGAAGATAAGGCCCAAGTCACTTCCTATATCTACACCACGAACTTGCTCATAGCGTTTGTGTTGGAGGTGGAATTTTACATTTGGGAAGTGGTCGTTTTGGTTCACACATTTGAATGTGCAACAGGAGTGGATTCGCACTGATGCGACCGAAAATGATTCTACTAGATTCATACAGGGGTCGATTTATAAACCAAGAGTTGATATCCATACTAACTGTGTATTCCGTGTGGAGACTAACAAAGCCAATGATTTTGACTAGCTGAAAACTATCCTTCAACAAATGCTCGTTTGTCGAATGATTAACTGCTTCTCGCATCTTGAACAGCCACTTGTCGAACTTGCAATGAATTGCGTTAGACAACGGCAAAACCAGCCGCAGTGGCACGTCGTCTTTATGTAGATTAGACTATCTATAAAAACGGGGTTTACGATAACCTCTAGATGATAAGGCTTTCATTGCTTTGCAGTCACTCAAGTTCATTAGTTAAAAAAGCAATCATCCTGTGGATAGTTTTTCAGAACTAGGGATGCCACCAATTACTAATTTAGAATGAACATTCAGGATGAACAGGATCATTTCTATGTAACTCGGTTTATCAAACAACGTTGCTTCTGACTATTTGTTCGAATGCAAAACTCGCCAGGGTGTCGTACCTTCTGAACGCACAAGACTTTTGGGTGTCTTTAGATGAGGGCATACTTATGTCTGGAATTAGTTGTGTGATATTAATGTTCATGATCAATTAAATTTGCTTTAAACCACTAACCACTATCAACCAAAGCAGTTCAGACTAAGCTTGTTTTTCAGTGCCGTTATATTTTTCAATGGAATAATGAGTTGTGACACACACTAGAGATCTTCCATTTGTAGAGTACTCAGGTGCACTGAAGACAAGCTGGTTATATATCTACTGGGAGTTTAAGAAATGTAGTTTCACAAAATACCGCATATTTGACTTTTCCAATGAAGTTAACATTGACGTGTTAGACTGTACAGATTTATCGCGATAAAATTACACAAACTTCAAATGACACATCAAACCGGGTTGAGCTACGAGGGACCACCTATTCATTTAGATTTGGTAATGTTGTTGGTGTCTATCGGTACACTTATCAAGATGATAATTTGCAAAACATGTGAGGTTTGCAGAGGGTGATCGCAAGTTTTGATCACACAGTCTTTTGTAATAGATCGTTTGGTAACAAATCAGATTTAACTAGTTACATAAACGTTCCACAAGCACAGGTTTTCCGACAATCCAACACCCCAGGCGGAGGAGACCACACCTTCATGTCAAATAATACTTAGGTTTCTGGGTTGACAAGTATTTAGACTGTGTAATCAGCTAACGTTTACAGTCCGAATCAACATGAAACTGCTGCACGGTAACAACGCAGAAGAACTTGGGCTTCCACGCAAGATTTCAGTACTGCATACATTACTTTAATGCAAACGATTACATTCTTTTCAGTTTTAAGCGTGGAAATCTTCCACAACAGTGTGAGAGTTACATTCAGTTTAACATGAAGGAACACCAACCAAAGTTTTGACTGCCGACCCACCTTGAGTATGAAATGATCAAACTAATATTGAACGGGAGCCACGTCTGGCGATTGTAATCTTTGTTCCTTCCAAAAAGATTGCTTGCAGTGACTTTTAACTTCTAGAAGTCCGCAAAGTGAGAATTATTTTTTATACTGCAGTAACCGTTATTAATATATTTTCCACATTATTCATCTAAAACAAACTAACATTAAATTTACTGTAACCAGCGTGGGAAACTTTACATCACTCCATGCTACAGAGTGACCCTCTGATGTTTAGTTTAACTTAATGCGCGTACTATAAAGTGAATACATTTTGCTGTCAGAAATCCCAAGGGTTATTCAACTATTTCGGAGCATGTTTGAAAACCTTGGGGTAGCTGAGAGTTCTTTCCACATGTATCCTCCTACGCTGTCGCCTTTCATTTCCACTGGAATCACCCTCACATTCGATCCTCCAGTACTTTCACCTCAGTCGTCGGATTCTGTTTTGTTATTCGGCGAGTAGGTCGTTAAATAGAGTTTCCTTTCAGGATCACTTGATTTTTAGGCTCGAAGTTTCAAACCGTGTTACCGTAATGTCAAGGATGTTAGTCACCTAAGCTAGGGTAACAGAAACTCAGTCCGATCTGTGCTGAGTCCTCTACCTGAAGCTATTAACCGATTGTGAGAAGATGTGGTAGTTCACCGAAAGGTCATGTGTTAACTCATCTCGTGTATTAACAAATTCACAATTGATTAGTGACCATTAACTTCACACCCGGCGAAATATACTCAGAAAGTTCCTTAGAAATTCATATCATTTACTGAACCCTTGACGTTTTAATATTGTTATTGTTCAACAAATTTTGCCACATTTTGTTTGGGAGATGATAAACATTTCTGACCAAATAATGTAATGTTAGGGCATATTTTTATCATCAGACATGCTGAAGTGTAGCAGAGGAGTAAACGGGAATGTTTACTTCTACGAGCCAGCAGTCTAGATCCAAGTGCCTCTGATTTTTTCCCAGATATGGGAGTCCACGAAACGACACTGAATTATCGAATCAGATTAAATAAAAACTTCCAGTAACTCAGTGGTCATTTCTGATTATGATATCTGTATTGATCACTTCGTGGCCTCAGAGTTATCAGAAGGTTGACATATAAATAAGAAAACAACAGTGTAGCGAACAAGCTCGTTTTCGGTTATTCATCATCAGGCTAATTACATAACAATTTATATGAAACAGAGTTGTCAAGGCGAAACGGACAAAAACAAGTAGCTAGTTTGGGTGAGGTCAGACACGTCATCGGCACACACGGAAAC